>JAMKQA010029522.1:0-20232 GCA_024699735.1 Posidonia australis
CAGTTTCCGGTGCGGGAATCGGAGTTCCTAGCCGCGCATCGAGATCCTAGAGGTGAGCCTGGTTACAGTCTTTATTTCTGTGATTTGTGTAATTAGGCTTGTGATGCTATTGTTTGGTAGCGTGCCCGGGTTCGGGGCGTTACAGGTGCACATCCTACAACTCTTCTTTGTTTTGCATAAAAATCATATGATTGTGTTCCTTGTGATGTTCTAAGCATGATAGAATTTGTTTCATGATTTTTGGTTGAGAATTGGATTTTTAGTAGTCGTTATTTAATTTTAGTTTATACTATTCATCTAAGGCTTTTACAATGGATTTTGTGAGTTTAGTGGCATGAAATCTTGTGAATTTGGTATCAAATGAAAGCATGTTTGATTCTCTTCATTTTGGTATATCATTTGCCAATTTTTGTTCAGTGTGGTGAAGGATTGAGATTTTGTTGTTTGTTGGGTTCCTCTGCATGCAAGTCGTCTGGTCTGAGATGTAGGGGAAGTCCCGTGGGCGACCCGCACAGGCTAGCCCTGTAACTACCTTGTATGGGTGTGGCCTTCAATTTGGGGCCAATTCAGACCCTTATTTTTGATATTTTGGGTGGTTTACTTTGGTGTTTTCAATATTGTAAAAAGCTAATATGGTTTTATAAATATTCTGGTGAAACATAAATGACTTGAAAATGATTTTCAAGGAAAATGTGATAATTTTATGAAAGGAGTTTTCTGTGGTTGTTGGTGGTGGTCCAAGATATGGAGGGATGTTTTGCCTGAATTAGGGAGTGTGACGACATTCTCGGGTGGTCAAAAACTAAGAGACTACAAGCAAGTGTTCGTCGAATCCTGGAAGTATGATACTTCTGGATTGTCGTTCACGAGGTCAAGGCTGAGGTTCGCGAGTCAAGGTGTCGTTTGGATCTAGAAGTATGATACTCTAGTTGCTCTGAATGTTGAGACTTAGGGTACCGTCTAGACTTAGAGGTATGACACTTCGTTTGCTCTAGGTATCATTGTGTGGACAACAAGAGGACGTATCCCACAGGTGTTTGGCGGGTAGTGCACGTGCCCTTTTTTTTGGTGACATCTTGTGAGAAGACCGCTCTCCTAGGTGTAGGATGAATAGGTTTTTCTAATGTGGTTAACGTTTTGAAGGCCCTTCAAGTGGAAGGAACTCGTGACGGATTTGCTCCTTTTAGGGTAACTTGTCTGTGACAGGGTAGTACATTTCGGTGGCTGCTTGTGGTCAGAGTTAGTTACTTGACGTTAACAATACGATTCAATGTGTTTTTGGTGTTCCTGTGTGATTTTGTGGTACTTTTCTACAGGTTTTAGCTAGTGAGGCTTGGCTTTACGATGTTGGTGATTTTTAGTGTTAATGGTGTTTATAAAGAAAATGGTATTTTTCTGCTGATTTTTGCCAATGGGGCTTGGTTTTAAAAATTTGGCTTGACTGTAATCATAAGTTCTATTCCGATTTTGCGTTGTTTTTTGTGGGATGTGTATTGAATAACTTTTCTGGTCACGTATGTTTTTTTTTTAATTTTTAGTTACAAGTGCAGACAAGTAGTGGTGTTTAGTCCTAGTGCATATATAGTCAAAGTCACTTAGTCGTTCACTACAGGTTTCTAGTAGTTTAGATACTTTAATTGGCCTTTAATTATTTTTTAAATTGAGCATTTAATTATGTTTGATTTATTTAATTTAATGAATCTTGAGTTGTAGTGACGTGGATCATTACATGCCAAAGCAATAAATCCTGAATCAAGCAAAAATAAGGTGATGAATTAAGTAAGATGTTCAGTCAAACCAACTATAATCAATTTTACTATCTTGATCAAGCCTCTAATAGTGAAAACATCTATTGATGTCATTTGATTACGAATTTTTCTTCTTCAAGATTGTTGGAAAATTCAAGCCAAAGAACAACAATATAATGTATTTTCTATATTGAGAAATATAATTTAATTACTCAATAATTTTCTCATTATTGACTAACAAATCAGTTCAATATGATGTATAATTGCTCGTTTTTTCTCAATTCAAAGAACATATAAAAATGTTTACACCAAATAACTCTAACAAAAATAAATAATAATTTAAACTTAGATTTGTTGCATAAAAAACATCTCTATCAACCACAATGTGAGACACTATTATCATTTTTAGAATCATTGCATGTGTCGTGTTTTTTAGCTTAAAAACTACATACAAATGAAAAAGGAAAAACCATCAATGATTTGATTTGATTCAATAAACAAGTAATACATAATATATTCAGTAATTGCTAGACTTTCACTCTCTTTTATTGTGAATATCCCGTAATTATTATTATTTGAAAGTTGTTGAGGGTAATAAGCAACAAAGATGATTTTCCAATTGTCACAAGACAATAGATTCTTGTTTTTGATAAAAAAATTCTTCATCCATTCTACCTAGAGTGATAAATGATGCATATCATTATTTTCAGTAAAAATAATACATAAATTTTTTGTTAGTATTTACTGAAATAAATACAATTCATATTTAATCACTGATATGTGACTATATCATATAAAAAATTCCATATATATTGAATTTAAACTATGGCATCATTTGGATACGATTTTGGAATAAATTTTCGATGTAGAATCTTGATTTTGTGCACGCAAGTCTAAGTGGAATAATTGCAAGATTATGAGTGTAAAATCTAGACAACATTAAATCTAGTTTGGATGTAGATTTTGGCTTTGCTTTTGTTGTTGGAAATGACATTTTTACTATTATGAATTTAAATCTAGTTTGGATAACCACAAAATTTTCTCATTAGGTGATGACAATGATTTACATGTAAACAATATAATAATAATGGCGTACACCTGTAATATGATGTATTCATAGTAATACAAAGAATCTATCCAAATATGATGTATTCTCCTATAGGTCATGTTCTTCTTTCCAACAAAAATTCATGGTAATTTTCGTTAGGTAAATTGATGGCATTTGTCTTAATTTCAAATAGGTAATCTTGTAAAAATTCATAAGGCATAGGGGTAAGAAACTAAAAACACAGTTCAAAATCCACTGATAGAGAAAATTTTTTGAATGATATTGTTGCTTTTTATGGCATATAGAAGGTAATTTGACTATGGTATTTTGGGAAATGTCACAAAGAGCAAGGACAATCCTGCCTTTTTAATTCAACAATCTAACCAAAATCCACATAATCCAACAAAAGTTGGATTCTTCAATTATTAAGAAAAACACTAGGTGACATTGTTGATAATCTGATGGATTCTCATCAAAATCTATCATGTCAAGGGTGCTTGGGTAACATTGAGTACACAATCCAAAAAATGTTATAACCTTCCAACCATAAATCCATAATCCCATCCAATTGCACCCTATGTAAAGAATGAAAAACCTACGATATATTAGAGTAGATTAGTATCTATACTACTTCTACAATTTGATTTTGTCTCTTCTACACTTCTCTTGTAGTTAATCAATCACTAATACAATAGTACTAATCTATGCAACAAGACCACGTCTAATGTGATTCTTGTTGGTCGAGGATTGGGAGCTTCGGCGAGGTGGAGTAGTTGGAAAATCAAGGTATGTGTTTTCTGATGATGATTTTCCTATGATTTCCATCCCAATTTATAGTGGAGCTTGTATGCCTCCACCTCCCTCCACCCTCACAACGGCTCCATTCACATTTACGTCGGCCATTTATGCCGGCGATTATTGTCATTAACATCAGAGATTTAGTGTCAAGTAACGGACGACCGTTACTCATTCCACATGTAACGATGGTCTTCATTGACCATCAGCTCACATGTTCCACTAGGTGATGAAGACCACGCACAAATTCCATGCAAAGTGATGTTAACTTTCCACTTCTACTATTCGTAAAGTGTACAATTTCAATTTTCCACTCTCACTATTCATGAGAATGTTCTTCATTTCCATTATCTATGGAAATGTTCCTTAATCTCATTAAGTTCACAAACTTAATGAATCTTTCTGCTGTAATTCCCTTTGTCATAGGATCAACAATCATATCAGATGTGGGTATGTAACTCAGTTTTATTTCCCTACTCTTCACAATATCATGAATATTGTGATGATGTATATTAATGTGTTATCCTCTTGTTGTATTTGCACCACTATGTACAAGACTTATTGCCGCTTGGTTATCACAATACATCTCTATTGGACCATTTATCAATTTGAGATTTAAATCATTTATAAATTTCCTGATCCAAACAACAGGTGATTCAGTTGCACTACAGGCAACATATTCAGCTTCCTATGTATATTTAGCTACACACCCTTGATTTTTACTTCCCCAAGATACAGCTGCACCTCTAAAGATGAATACATGTCCCGAAGTGGACTTTCCATCATCTTTTTCACCACCCAGATCTGCATCTGTATAACCAAGCAATTCAAGCTCATCCGCTTGATAAGTCAACTTATGATGTAGAGTTCCTTTCACATATTTCATTATTCTTTTTATAGCTTCCCAATGTTTTGTTCTGGGATTACTTTGATACCTACTGACAACACTCACAGCATATGCCAAGTCTGGCCGTGTACACATCATAGCGTACATCAAACTTCCAACCACTTGGGCATAAGGTGCTCTTCAAGTTTCTTTCCCCTTTCTAGGACATTGGTCCTTACTTAATCTTTTCCTAAAAACATATGGTGTAGGGGCTAAGGAGTAATTCTTCATTCCAAACCTTTTCAGCATTGTACGTAGGTATCTTTCCTGATTTATACTTAGTATTCTAGATCCCCAATCTCTAAGGATCTGTATTCCAAGAACATAAGATGCTTCTACCATGTCCTTCATTTCAAACCTTTTTACTAAGTTCTTCCTTTATGTTGTTCAACATGTCAGTATCATTTCCAGTAAGCAAAATATCATCCACATACAAGGACAATATAATATACTTACCCCACTTTTCCTGACATATACACAATAGTCTAACCTGTTTGATACAAATCCCATTTTGACAATCAAATCATGAAACTTATGATACCATTGTCTAGAAGCTTGTTTCAAACCATATATTAACTTATTTAATTTGCACACTTTGTCTTCATGTCCTTTTACCTGATATCCCTCAGGCTGTGACATGTAAATTTCTTCCTGCAAATCACCATTTAGAAAAACAGTCTTTACATCCATTTGATGTAATTCCAAATCCAAATGTGCAACGATAACTAATATAATCCTTATAGATGCGAACTTAGCTACTCGAGAATATGTTTCTTGATAATCAATTCCCGGTTTTTGTGTATAACCTTTAGCAACTAACCAGGCCCTATACTTATCAATAGAACTATCAACCTTTAGCTTTTTCCTAAATATCCATTTGCACCCTATGGCCTTTCTGTCACTAGGTAAATCACATAATTCCCATACATTGTTCTTTTTCATTGAATCAATTTCATCATTCATGGCCTCAAGCCATAAATCTTTTTCTTTTGATTCAATAGCATCTTTATATTTCATGGGTTCCATGTGATTTTCCTCTATATCTGCTATTAAGCATGAAGACTCACAAAAATACAAATGATAATCATTCATTCAAGCAGGTTGAGTCCTTATTCTTTTGTTGCTAATAGGCTCCACCGGTTCAATTCCATTTTGAGTTTGTTCATTTTGATCTATTATTCCATCATTTCCATTTACAGGCTCATTTTGGTTTTCCCTTATATTTTAAATAGGTTCATTCATATTTTCCATATTTTGTTCGCTCTCAATCATAGGGTCATGTTCCGGGATATCAATGAAATAGTTATCTTCCACTACAAGTAGTGGTTCTATTTCTTTTTCTTTTTCTTCTTTTTCTTTTAAATTTTCAAGAAAAGTTGCATCCCTATATTTAATGATTCCCCTTTCTTTATGGAAAAATCTATAACCAAAAGAATTTTCACAATAACCTATAAATGTACACTTCAAGGTTCTAAAATCTAACTTATCCCTTAATTGATCAGGAATAAGTACATGAGCTACAGAACCCCATTTCCTCAAATAATGTAAAGTAGGCTTTGACCCCGTCTACAACTTATAAGGTGTACTAGGTATAGATTTCGTGGATATTCCATTTAACACATGATTGGTTGTAAGCAAAGCTTCTCCCCAAAAAATTTTGGAGAGTCCTGAATGTGACAGCATGTACCTAACAGAATTCATAAGTGTTCTGTTTTTCCTTTCCGCCACACTATTTTGTTGTAGAGTATAAGGCATTGTTGTATGCCTCTTGATTCCATGCATTTCACAAAACAGTTCAAATTCCTTAGAATTATATTCCCCACCTCTATCTGACCTTAACACCTTAATATTTCTTCCTGGTTATTTTTCAACTTTTGACTTGTATTTCTTAAAACAAGTCAAGACTTCACTTTTATGGCTTATTAGATAAACATAAGTATATCTAGAGAAGTCATCTATGAAAGTCACAAAGTATTCCTTGTGATCATATGTTTTAATACTAAGTGGACCACATACATCAGAATGAATTAAGCCCAATAATTCATCTGATCTATGTCCTATTCCAAATGATTTCTTAGTCATTTTTTCAACTAAGAAATGTTGACACTTATCTAATTCCATGTCATTAAGATGAGGTAACAAATTCATTTTTACCATTTGTTTCATTTTTTGCACATTAACATGAACCAATCTTAAATGCCATAATTCACATTCCGATAAGAAAAACAAGAAATAACCAAAAGCCACATCAATATTATTTATTTCATTTCCAGATACAACAAGTTTGAACAGATCATGTTCAGGTACAAATTTTCCCATAGCAAAGACCTTTTTGTCTTTTCCTATGGATACACTTTTGTTATAGAACCTGACTTCCATGTCTTTCTTTACTAGCATGCCAACTAAAATAAGATTTTGCCTCATGCTTGGCACATAAAGGACGTCTTTCAGTACCATAATGCTGCCCCCCAAATCCAAGCGGTAGTTGCCAACTCCTTCCACATCTAAATAGGTATTGTTACCCATATAGATGCGTTATTCCCCAAGACTGAATTCTTTGAATGACTCCAATCATTGTTTGGTTTTGGTAATGTACCTTGTAGCACCAGAATCTACCCACCACTCATTTGTATTGGGAGTTACAACATTATTACATTCAGTGACACAAATAAAGACTCTCTTATTCTTCTGTTCCGAGGTCTTGCCTTTGTTTCCATCCCTATTAGGACAATTTGCTCTATAGTGACCAAATTGACCACATACATGGCAAGATCCTTGTAGTTTTTGTTGTATCCATTCTTTCTCTTATTATTCTTATCAAACTTTGGCTTCCACTGCACAACATTTGCTTCTTCTAGATTGCTTTCATATTTCTTCATACTAGTCATAATTTCCTGTTCTGTAGCCAACCTAGCAGGCAGTTCAGAATGTTGAATTAGGATTGACCTAAGAGATGTGGTTACCATGTCATAGCTATGTGGGAGACTATTTAAGATTGTAGCTATTTGCAGTTTTTCAGGTATAGGAGTTCCTACAATAGCCAAGTCCTTTTTCATAACTATCATGCCATTTATATGTTCCACTACATTTTGTTCCTCGAGCATTTTGCAAAAGTTAGACCTTTGAAGAAGAAGTTGGGTTGTCATTTCTGTTGTTTTATCATATTTTTCCTTCAAAGCATTCCACAATGTGAATGACGTAGTGTATATTTCAAAACATTTTAATAGACTATCTTCCATAAACATGAACATAAGGTTTTTAGCCTTTTTGTCATCAATTTTCAATTTTTCATGTTTTTTAATTTCCATTTCAGAAGCGTCATTTGGCAATTCCGGAAGATTAGATTCTATAGCATGTTCAATATTATCATATTCTAGTGTATGTCTAATTTCCAGTACCACATCTCATAGTTCGTCCCATTTAACTTTTCTATCCTAATCAATTCAGTTGTGAACAGTTTGCTAGCCATTTCTTAAATCTACAACAAATATAGATGTTCAAATTTTAAAATTGTGCAATCTCACAAACAAACAATAGGTAATAATTCCAGAATTTAAACAATATTCAAAAACTTGCAAGGAAATATGCCAGTGCACCAGAAAGGTGTGCCTGTAATGTGCACCTGTATGGTGTGCTTGCTTCGTGCGCCAGGTAAGTGCGCCACTTATGTGCATCAGATAAGTGCATCTATTTGGAGCGCCTAATTTAATTTTAAAACAAACTTTCTAATTTTAATCACTTATTAGTCAAGATTAATTATTTACTAATCAAGCATGCAACAATATTTAAAATTTAAATTCCTAAGAGCAATATTAATTTAACATGCAATAATTTCCAAATTTTAAAATTTTGTTTTCTTGTAATATCCAAATTTCTAAACAAGAAATTTAATTCCTGAAAATTATTAAACTTTCTAACAAATTTCAGCAAATTATTCCAGAAATTTATATAACGACTACTTAACTTTTTAACAAATTTTATTTCAAAAATCATGCAAAAATTCCGATTTCCAACTTATAACTTCAAAACTTGCATAGTTTTAAACAGGATTTAAATAATATCAAACATGCACTTTAAAACATGCTAACCCCTTTTTTTTTTTTAATTTAGCATGCAATATAAGTATATGATCGCCCACCCCTCTAAGTTGACAAAAAATAGCCTAACCCGTGAAAACGAAACGCGGGCGTTTGGGGGGCAGAACAAAGAAGTGGAGCAGGGGATGCGCAAGGGCGAAGATCGCGTGAGCGAAGATGGCGAGCGCGGGTGTGCGGGGTAGGAAAGGAAAACGTGGGTGGCCATGGAGGCTGGCAGTGCAAGTGGAGAGGTGCGTGGTGGTTGCGCGTAGGGGGTGAGCTGCTCGGGAAAAGAGGCGTTTCACGAGGTGGAGGTCGGCTTGTTGGTGTGGGCAGCGGTGGTTGACGGCCGCGCTAGCTCTGATACCACTGTTGGTCGGCGATTGGGGGCTCCAGCGAGGTGAAGTAGTTGGAAAATCAAGGTATGTGTTTTCTGATGATAATTTCCCTATAATTTCCATCCCTATTTATAATGGAACCTGTATGCCTCCACCTCCCTCCGCCCCCACAATGGCTCCATTCACATTTACGTCGGCCATTTATGCTGACGATTATTGTCATTAACATTAGGGATTTAGTGTCAAGTAATGGATGACCATTACTCATTCCACATGTAACGGTGGTCTTCATTGACCACCAGCTCACAATTCTTCCCCTTCTACTGCCGTTATTGCTTCTTGTGGTCGTTGGTGCTGATTTGGGTCCACATGTCCATCCCCATCTCTAATGGATGATGATGAATTCACATGATATGGAGCCACGGAAATTAACAATATCCCTTCCTTTCTCTAGAAATCTTTGCAAAGATTTCTTCCTCAGAAATGGCATGTCTGAAGAACAAGAAGAAAAGGGTAGGAGCGTTTCATTAATTAGGAGGATTCAAAAATATTTTTTTGATAATGGGTTTTCTTAGTAGAAGATCAAAACACATGGGAACAAATAAAGACCTTACATCCAGTTTCATATATTCATTTATTTAAAAAAAAATTGGATTATATATTAAACATGCATTGCACTTGACCAACGTACTAATTTTTGTAAATATGTGTGCACTCTCAACTCCACGCAAACTTCTTCCATCAATGGACATTAAATAAAGACAAGAATGTTAACAATATATTTACATTTTAAGTTTAAAAATGAAGTATCGATATGATAGCTGATCATGCCTAAGCAGTTATATTATAGACTTCTTGTGACTATTTTTTAACATTTTTAAGTTTAAAAATGGAACTTAGGATCTGATTTGACTTTTTGTGGACTATACAAATTGTGTGTACGGATTATATGAACATGGGATTATATTGTGTGTACCATATGAGCTGCGAATTTAGCCATGTATAGGTTTAAGAGGGTATTTACCTGTTGTCGGCTCTGATCTACTCCATTTTATATGGATAAGAGTTGAGATAATTCTGTCCTATTACTAATTTACATGTCATTCGTTTTACCTGTATTCTTTAAAGGTACTAGTAAAGGTAGTTATGCACTCATTATCCACTTTTCTGTTTACCTGTATTATTCTAATCACGTGTTTTTTATTTGTGTTTTGTTCTAGAATTATGAAATGATGAACAATGTTTTATATATTTATCTATCAACTTTGATTTCAATTTGTAATGAAACATTCAAGTACAGTATTTTAAGTATGAATTCTTAAACTATAATAGCTTATATTGGACGTATTAATAGAGTATGATTTTAATTATTTGCTTAAACACTCAATTATCAGATCATTTACTTGAATAGTAGTTACTTGAATAGTAGTTTACTTGTTTACTTGCTTACCATACTTATTTTATATTGTATTGCAGGTGATACGATGGATAAGGATGGACCATAGAGAAAACAGGTTTATACATGTCATGTTACCTATCTGAATTTAATTAAAGGTAAATGTATGCATGGATAAGGTTGTACCCATGTCTCGACAAGGTGCTTTCATTCTTCTTGGAACGGAAATAATGAGATGCATGGAGGACCATTCTTTTTTTCCTAGGATGCACCTTAGATTTACAAATTCGCAAGCAAGGGAATAGCCCACCCTACTCTATTTCTGGCAATGACAAACGCTTACAAAATGGAGGGGATCCTTTTGACAACCCTAGATGAAAAGTTGTCTAAAATTAATAAGGTCGTGCAAGCATTCGTTGCATCGATTTTGAATCTTGGTATGGTGTGAAGCGGCTTTGCCCTAGGGAATGGAAGGAATAACGATCAGGCTCTAAAAGTAAATGAATTGAAGAAAAAAGAAGCCCCATTACTCTCCTAACATGGAGCAGAGGGAATTTTGGAACTTTGCATTGCTTAGTGGAAGTATTGCTAATGGTGTCAACGACAAGGGTCTACCAATATCTGAATCCAAATATGAAATTTTCGAATCACATCTGAAGTCATATCTGTATACAAACGAATGTTAATTTTGATATCCGTATCTGAATCTGTTGGAAACATCTGGATTGGCTATCATCCATATTCAATCGAAAAAACTGAATACGAATAAATTTGTATCTATATCTGTATTTGATAAACATTTGTTATTAGATATCCGAAATATTCGAAATGTAGTTAAATATGAACATTAAATAATAAACTTGAAAGATCTTTTCACTAGTATATAACATATTTTTATAGGAATTAAATGTAAATAACAAATTAAAACTAAAAATATATGTAAACATAACCGATTTTTTTATATATTAGACAAATTCGAATACATATGCGAATATCTTACGAAAATGGATATTTTTCATATACGAATTCTTTCAAAATGAATGTATCGTCATCTGATCTGAATTTTTTTGGCATTTTTTTTTCAAATTCAAATTCACACCATTAGAATTTTTTTTGGAGAAAAAAAAAATCAAGAATTCAGATGTAGATTCAGAATGGATTTTCAAATTTTGGATACCCATAGACACCCTTAAGTGCCGTGTACAGGCCTAACTATGTGAGCAGCATGGATTGTGTGAAGTATGAGTGTGGACTAGAATAAGTGCAGGGATTGTGTAGACTCCAAGGAGAGGAGAGGTTTTGTTTCCATGATTTTTTCTTAGATTGGGCAACAAATATAATCTACTGGCTAAGTATTACACCAAAAAAGTTAAAAATAAATTATAGACTCATCTGAACCACGTCCATACGAAACGCTTCAATCTGATAATACTTCTAGGCCTCAAAACCGATCGCATTAAATTATAGAAGGCAATTGATAAACTTCAAGCTTTCGTAAGAAACTCCCTAATTATTTTATGTGTTATTTCCTTTTCCATTTTTAAGGTTTTTTTTTTTTTTTTGGATGAGTCATCAACAGTCCACTAGCATTTCTCATGTAAAATTTTTTTTTGAGGCCTTTTAACCATAAAAAAAAAAAACCAAACGGGTCAATACAAGTCAACCAAATGCTATGGCAAAACCCAAATGATTGGACAACATTTTTTTTTTTTAATAGGTATTGTAACTGTAACTTGTAGGATAAGTTTCCATAAATCTCATCAATATCAATTACGTTAGATATATGATCCGACGACGATATAAATTCTTATTATTAAGAAGGGACGTGAATTCTAAATTGACATAAGCTACACCAACTCCAAAACAGCAGCATTCAATATCGACCTTCCCCAAAGTTAAAAAATACATGTGTATGTATATATATATATCGACCTTCCCCGAATTAGAAGCAAAGCATGCAGCCAGCAGGCATGCAAACCATGCACTGAGACTCCCCCTCTCTCTGTCTCTCTCTCCTCTGGCATCACCATCCATCGGTCCATTCCTTTTGTCTCCCTCCTCAAAATTTATTGCTGCTGCAGCGATAGATTTGTTGGAGCCAATTAAAAGATCAGGGACCATCTCCCCACACGACAGTAGGAATGAGACAAAAAATGGAGCAGAAGTTGCAGAAGCCTCTCCTCTCCATCTCTCTCACTCTCTCTCTTCTTTCCTGAGACACTGACGTTGACAAATCGCTCGGCACTCATCATTACCTGCTCCTTCCAACACAGCGATCTCTGATGTAACTGTACAGAATTCGATGTGAGGAATGAATGCAGTTTGCTGGGGGGGAGGGTTTTTTGGGAGGAGAGAGGAGAGAGGGGAGAGGTAAGTGCCTGTGGAGATTAAGGATGGGTCACCTCAGAGAATGGTTGACTCTTTTCTTGGTGTGTTCACATCACTTTATAATTGTGTTCATGCATATACATATTGGTGAGCGAATGTTACATTCCTAAGCGATCTTCTTCATTCTTGCGCCTTTGATGGGCACCATCGATTCATGGTACAACACCCTACTGCTCTGTTTTGACTTTACTGTGCTTAAGAACTAGTATATCATATGTATACGCAGCTCATGGTCCTATACATTCATATATATTGATCCGCATTTATGCGGGGCTGGCATAGGAATAGTTCTGGCCAATTGGCCATATGAGAGGATCACTGAATCATAAAATAATAATTATCCTATCAACATGAGAGGATCACTGCTGCTGTTGTTGTTTCTCTTTATTGCATTTCATATGAAAGTACAGATTATTAACTGAATAATTTAGAATCTGATGATGGCATGATTAATTTTGTTTCATTTTGCTTCTGAAACCATAAATTGAGGAATTCCTGAGAGAGGATCACTGCTGCTGCTGTTTCTCTTTATTGCATTTATATGAAAGTACAGATTATTAACTGAATAATTTAGAATCTGATGATGGCATGATTAATTTTGTTTCATTTTGCTTCTGAAACCATAATTTGAGGAATTAATGAGACTGAGTAATGCATGCATATTTTCCAAGTGGCTTCTTACGTAACCTTTTTGCTGTTTTTTCTTTAGTCAAAAGTTGGATTCTTTTTAATAATTTTTACACTATAGAATTCATAACCCTAGTAAATTTGGCATGTTATTCCTTATATGGGTAGCATGCTGTTTTTTAACTTTTTATCTATTTACACGATCACTGCTATATTTTCGACATATCATAAGAAAAAAAGCTGCAAACACACGTGGCATTTAATGGGTCACTGTACCTTTCTCTCACTCACCATCCAAAAAATTTTCAGGTCAGAGATTTGATAAAAGATGTTCTTTATCATCATCTCTGAATTAGTCTTCTTTGCTGCAACAGTCTCTGTTCTGTGCACCACTTGGCAAACCCTAAAAAAGGGGCTTTCCTCCCAGACCGTGCGGGGGCCATTCTGATAAGATCAGACGGTCACGACCCTTCACAACAATTGACCAGTCAATTGTCTATGGTCTTTGACCTGAAAGACACCTATTTATGGAACGGCCATTGGTGGGCTTTTCTCCCAATGCCAAAAAACCAAGGGTTGTGCGTGATAATTCTGCCGTTAAGGGTGTAGGTCTGACAGAGAGCAGCGATTAGTATTACTGTGTTCTGTTCTTTTCTCCTCTTCTCTATTGTTTCGAAACATCTGCAAATTAAACCCTAGAATTTCTCTGATCACTGAAGGGTCTCTCTGTGGAAGCAGGAGGCATTGGAAGACCAAACCAAATTGTCAAGATGGGCAAGATGTGGTGATAAATTCACAGAGTCCTTCTGTCAGCTGCCATCTGAAGTAGACTTCACATTTGCCTGCCTGTTCTCAGTCTTCTCTAGAATATTATAACTACAAAAACAAGAAGACTAATCATTTTAGGTTTTCATCTCATGCATATTTCAGTACCAAAATACGATTAGTACCTTAACGAACAAAAGAAAGAAGCTTGGACTAGTGAGATAAATAACAGTAGCACAGATATTAAAAATCATCTTTCAGGCTTCATTACGTGCATGGTGACTCAGCTCAGAAGACAAAGGAATCATCAACGGATGCAGATGAGAGATCTCAAAAGGAATCATCATTCAGATACATGAATCTATTCTATGACTTTTGATCGACAAATATATATAGCTGTCTTATTTGTGTTACCTACCGAATTTTATTCACATTAAATTTATGGGGCACATATGCCACATCCTCGGCCGTGCAAGTAGATTGATTGTGCACTCTATTATTGTTGGCTTTACGTACCATTCATTGCATCATTTCTTCTGAGGGAGCATTTGATTGGACTTTAATTTGCTCCTTGGATTCTAGTAAGATTTTTTTTTTGACTCAAAAGCCGAACCAAACATTATATAAATCACATACTTTTATTCAAACATCAACGATTGGACTATGTATAAAAATCTAGAAGCCAACCTAATCCTCAAAGCAATAAAAAGTGAACTTCTTATCAACAATTGGAGTATCTTTTCTATATTGTTCTCAATAAAATAACTTTATTTCGATAAAATCAATCGATATTTATAAGTCATGCAATCGTACCATTGACCACCACATGAAAGACCTCAACCAAGCCCTAGCCCTCCAATTGATGCTAAACTGGACCTAGAGGGTCGGGCTGGGCCTAACTCTTTGACCTTCTTTACTTGTGTATTTTAGAAACTATTAAAAAAAAGTATAGACAAAGTTCAAAAATTAAATAAACATATTTTATTAATTTTCTAATAATTGAAAGTACAATAAAAATAAATATAAGTCTACAAAAAGATTTTAAATAAAGTTTTACAACTTACAATAAAATATAATTACAAAATTAATAGAAATTCATTATGAAGAATTTTTTGTGTTTGTTATAGAAGTCATATCATCTTCTTCTCCAAATTCGTCGTTCAACTTCAAATTTTGAATTCGATCTGCAGCATCATACCAATCTTTTAGATGAATTGAAGCAAATTCTTTTACCTATTTCTGTAATAATTTGCTTTTTCTATCACTTAAGACTCTTTTACCTATTAAAAAAGCAAATTCTAATGTCACAATGGACATTGGAATTATTAGTAAATCTTTTACCATATGTGAAACAATAAGATATCTATATGAGTTAGTAGACCACCAATTTAATATATCTAATTCAATATTTTCATCAGAATCAAAATCATATTCTAAAAAGTTTTAATTCATTAGTACTTATTGATTTAGAATATTTATCTTTTTTGTTTTTTATTTTACTTTACATTGCAAAATCATCTTCCTTTTTTCTTATTATAGAAAGAGAGTGAAAAGCAACCATAGAACTATTACTAGCACTAAATTGATTAACATATTAGTCAAATAATTTATACAAATTGTCTTTAACTTTAGGATTAACTTTGCCTATTTGATCAAGTTTATTCATTTTAATAAAAATTTCATCAATCATTATCATGCAAGTGATTAATCTATGCCTAGGATACATCCAGTATTATTCTTAAACAACACCACATTGGAGGTTCATTTTAATAAGAATTATATTTTTTTTCCATTATTACAATAATATGTTGAAAACATGGGGTATCTCTATATAATGCTAAAACAATAGTGATTTTAAAAAGATTAGGTAAAAAATGAGAACTAGTAGGATAATATACTTTAGACAAGTCTTTAGTAGCAAAATAAAAATGTTTTAAAAACTTATGAATTATATTACAATTATTTTAATAATCATCATTTAAAGATCATTTGATTTTCCATTATATTACATTATAATGAAGTTACTATAAGGTAAACATAAACTTAACATATCATTTGTTGAATTCCATCTATGTTGAACATCTATTTTAAATTTCCTAAGTTTGATACCATTAGCTACACATAATTGTTTAAATCCTTGAAATCTTCTAGGTGATATTTGAATATACAAAATAGATGATCTAATATTTTCTACATATGGTCTAATACATTGTATATATTCTTGTACAATTAAATTAAGAATATTGCAACTACATCTACAATGAAATAAATCACCATTTAGCATAGGTTTTAAATTTCTTCTTAATATACTATTGCAACATTATTATTAGTAACATTATTAAAAAAAATTGTATTAATTTTATTATTTATTTTAAACTCCCTAGTAATTTTTTCTACAACATTTGCAATAGCTTTACGAGTTTGTGGATGAACAAATATTTTAAAGTCAATTATTCTTTTTTGTCAATTCCAAGTCATATCTATTCAATGTGCAGTTAAATACAAGAAATGGAAATTATTTGAACTCATCCAAACGTCAAAAGTTAATGATATTTTACATAATAAACTAAAAAAATATTTGTATTAAACTATCATTATCTTGAATAAATTGTTTGTGTATTATATTTTTAGTTGTATTTCTAGAATGACTTTTAAATTATGGATTTGCATATGTTTGCATACAAGTAGCAATTTTTTTATTTTCAGAAAATTTAAAAAGTTGTTCATCTTGAATTATAAATATAGTTAGTTTTAAATCTTGTAGAATATAGTTAGTTTTAATCCATACTTAGTTTCTTGTAGAATATTGCTAATTAATTATACCACTAGATCTTATTTGCAATTGAGCTTGTTTTAAATCTATTTTTAATTTCTTCTAATTGATTATTTACTTTACAGTTTAAAAGATGTCTCCCCTCCTCTCTTTTTTTATAGCTAAGGACTTTACCATAATAATTACAATAACATGTTGAATTATTGGTTGGGTCTGGAATTAAATATTTACAATAAGGAGTTGTTCTTCTTCTAACTTTTTAAATGATTGTGGATTGGATTTGTGAACCTACATTTTCTATGGAATCTTGGGTTGAAATATCCCAGTTTGATGAACTAGTCATCGTAAATAATTAAAACAATAAAAAAATAAAATAAAAAATAAAAAATCAGAGGATAAAGAAGTAAAGGAATTAAAGGGAATAGAAAAGCAGAGAAATTTGTAGTGATAGAGGTGAAATAGTAGAGCGGTGGAGGCGAAGCATGGGAGAAGTGGACTAAAATTGTGGATGCTAGAGTGGAAGTGTAGTACTAGTAATGTATAGATAGAGTATAGAAGACTTGAGAATGTAGAAAGTAGAGTAGATTGAGAAGTTGTGAAGAAATGAGATGGCAAAGTGGTGTTTATAGGAAAAGAAGAAAGAAAGAGAATTAGAGAAGTTTTAAAAAAATAAAAAAAGTCCAACCATTGCAGGTTGGGCTCTGGCTAGGGCTAGGGTTGGGTTCTTGTACACCAAACCCTTAAGCTTGCCATCCCAACTAGGGAAGGTGGGCTAGCCCAGCTTGGGTCTCTGACAGGTCGAGCTGAGCCCAAGCTTTTTTTTACACCTCTAGTAACTCTCTATTGAAAATTTTCAATTACACATTATAGTTTACATTGTAAGATGCTATTTTCAAGAATTGATTCACATAATTTACACTATACACAAAAACCTAAGCTTGTGTATCTCTCTCACTAGAGAGAGCCATGAGGTTGTCTCCATCCTCCTCACAGGAATCCCCTACTCGTAAAGTAGCTCGGGTCCTTAATTAGCCGACGAGTCGTCATTTATGGTCCCTCCTTTACAGCTCCAACCCATCTCCCATCCATCTCTTTCATCGATCTCTTCACCTCTTCTTTTCTCCATCTATTTTTCTTTTCTTCCACTTTTTGTTTGGGTTAAGGCTTGGATTTTCCAACCCTTTCTCCACTTTTTCTTCCACTAATGGTGGTGCCTTTTCTCCCTATTCAATGAATTTTATCTCTCCCCATTGTGGTGGTGATTTCTCTTCCCTATTTTTAGGGATTTCTTTTGCAATCCTTAACCTTCTCAAGTTATTTCCATGACATACATGTTGATGGGTTTGCGGGTGGAGACATTGTCCAAGACGACATTGCTTGCACCAACTTCAAGTCAACTCTTCGATGCTTCTTTGGGTATCTCTCGTCGATCGGTTGATTTCTCCTACTTCGACTTCCTCTAAAATGGTGGTGTTTTTTTCTTTTGCCTTGTGGCCTTGATCAACTTTCCAAAGTTGCTACAATCATTGGTGGACCATTTTTAATTGTTGGGCCATTCGATTTTGCAGTTTCCTTGGCATTTTTGGATCGATCTTCACCAATGCATCGTCGAATTTGATTTTATCGGTTGAAGTTGATCTCTTCATGTATTTTCTTGATTGGTTGTTCTTGTACTCTCTTGCTTATCTTGTGAATCGTCATGAGTTATCTTTGTATTTGGATTGCATATGAATGGAATCTTATGGTTCTCATTTCAAAAAAAAAAATTACATTATACACAATGACGAAAATCAACAACTAGGACTTGTAAGTCTGTAACATAGAAAGGAAAGGAAGTAGTGGTTAAAGTGGAGTTGTGTACTTTTTGTTACTTTTGAGGGTAGTTCTACATTTGGGCTTAAGTCGAATTGTTATAGGTGATTTATGAAACCAATAAATTTGTAATATGCGGAAGTGGTGCTACGATGGGAGACTACCCCATTCTTGGGCACATTAGCTTTATTTGCAATATTCTTATCTATTATTTAGGGAATTTATAATTATTTCATTTTATTGGATGGAACTTTAATCTTAATATCATTATAAACAATATGCAAGCTCATGAGATGTGAAGGGAGTATTAGTACCCTAGTACATAAATATAGAGAAGTTTTCTGGTGCAGTTTGACTACATGGACCTTACCAGAAAATTTCTGCATAAATATAATAGCATTTGTTATTATAGTATATGCATATAGTCTAAAAACCAAAATATTATTGCACATATAAAATAAAATAACTATTAGATATCATTATAATAAAGGCCTCAGAGAGGCTTATTAGGTGAGTCGACTAGTCTAATAGGTTTCACCAAATGCATTGTGAGGTCATATTATTTTCTCTTGATATAATAGAAATAAAAAATATGAATTATTGAGGCGTATCCTACATAATCTAAAGTATATACTTTCAATTTTCAATAGAATTTTGAAAGTTTTCAACTAAGAGATTAAAACACAGAATGCAAATCTTTCAAGCTTTATTGAAAATCAGTAATTTTGTGCATCTTCCAATCTTCAATTTCAATGGTAGAAGCTTCAAATGACTTGAATTTTTAATATAGTAACTAATGGATGCTATTTTGAATGCACGATCAAAAAAATATATTTTCAAAAAGATAAATGATATTAAGTAATTATATTTATACAAATAAAATGACAAATATATAGTAATGTTATTTAGTTGTTGAAAGGAACCAAAAGGAAACTATAGTTTATAAAACCTTGTGATAAATCACAAAGAAAATTACCTTGTCTTCTCTAGAAATGTTAAGAATCCCCTCTACTATGAATGATTAGACTGGACTACGAATCTCAACAAACCTTAAGTCACCCTCGAGCTGTACAATATAACATTTGAAAGACTTCTAACGTTTGGCAAGAACCAACCTGCCTTCTTATAATGGTTATCTCTTACTTTTATAAATGAGTCAGCCATTAAAAATATTTCATTTAATTTTTAAAATCCCATAATCCTCCATTACGATAGTAGGAGAATAAAACCCCTCTTACATTCCTAAATATTTCATTTACTTTTTAAAAGCTCACATTCCTCCATTACGACAGCAGGAGAATATATAACACACCCTCTTCCACTCCTATGAATAAGAATAACTATGATGTATAACAAGAAGCTTTCAATGTTTTTTTTTCTGGAAACGATTTTTAATATACATTACAATCAAACACTTGGCTATGAGTGGGGCTGTAAATGGGTCGGGTTGGGTCGGGTTAGAGGTCTACCCTAACCCTAACCCGTCCTTTCTTAACGGGTAACGGGTCGGGTTAATACCCGTCTTACAAAATTCTAGCCGCTACCCTACCCACTACCCATTAGAATAACGGGTGATGGGT
>JAMKQA010029523.1:0-32925 GCA_024699735.1 Posidonia australis
ATTTAAGTGGGTTTTAAGTGGATTAGGGTTTTTGTTGGATTTTAAGTGGATTTGATTGGATTTTGTTGGATTTTAAGTGGATTTGATTGGATTTTGTTTGATTAGGTTTCTTATTAGGGTTTTGTGGGATTTTAGGTGGATTTTAGCTGGATTAAGTGTTTTATTTGTTTTACAGTAGATTTTAAGTTGGATTAAGTGTTTTATTTATTTTTTTAGTAGATTTTAATGGAGTAGTGTTTTACTAGGTCAGGTGGGTTAGTGTAGATCTGATTGGGACCTATGTAGACTACGATTTTAGTGGTCGCGACCAGAGCATCAACTGGAGAAGTCTGCTGCCAAATGAGCTCAAAATTGAGATATCTACAATAAGTATATAACTAATCAATTAACCAAAGCTTATTATATGACAATTGCTTGCACGTCAATTATTATTTATTAGAAGTTTCGAATCTTATAAACAATAGTGATGGACATTAAGGATACGTATTAGAAATTCGATCAATGTAATATCTTTATCAACATTAACTAAATCACTAAGCATGATGTTTTACAATTTTGAATTTCATAAATAAATAAATAAAATTATAAAATTAACTCAATGCAATATTCAGATAACATGTTTGAAGTTCAAACATTTCATATTAATTTATCAAAAAACTAATGAAAGATTTGATTTTGAATATAGTGTGAATGTGCATAACCCGTGTTTATTATACAAATTAGGAAAAGATGATGCCACCATAAAGATGCTTGTATAAGTTATAAGATCACCATTACTTTTGTTTGAAAATGACACTTTCTTGATGCTTAATTGCAAATAAATAATAAACTACAAATCAAATCAACCACTGAAAAATACAAACCAATGATGAGTTATTAGTTGAAGGATCAGGTTGAAGGTCAACTTGTTATCAAATTTGTTTCTTCTTAATGAGTTATTGGTCAAGTGATAATCTAATTTTTCAACCATTGACCCGTAATTCGACCCAATCCATTTGTAGAAAACGGATTAAATCATGTTAACAGGTTGAAATGAGTCAAATATTTATTTAAAAAATAAAAAAATTATACCTAAAAATTTAATAATTTTATATAATAAAAGAGGTAGAATCTCATTATCTCTACCTAAAAATGCTTCATAATACTTTACAAGTTTATTCATCTAAAAAATTCTAGAATTTATAAAGTTTAAATCAATAATAGATTAATATCTAATATATGAAATATATAATATTATTTAATGGATTAACAAATGAAGTGACATGTTTATTCGATCCATTAAGATTTTAATAATTGCAAGCAATACCTGATTTGCAGTATATTCCTTCCTTGTCACAATTTTCATACGGTAGAAATTTTTGAGACGGAAAGACCCCCAAAAACAACGGCCAATCACAATCATGTCCTCTAAATTCACTGGCCCCCACCATAAACCCTCGCACTCGAACCACCCCATCTTCTCCCATCACTCCCAGTGAACAAGAAGAAGAGCAGCAAGGTCGCCGGCGCGCCGCGCCATGGCGGTGGAGAAGTTCGTCGCCGCCGGCTCCGGCGAGTCCCACTTGTGCCGGTTCCGGCGGGTCGTACTCGGCTGGGATTACCTCCGCCTCCTCAAAGAATCCACCGTGAGCATCCCATCCCGTACTCCTTTCGTCTCCCTTCCTTTCTCCGTCTCTAGGTTTCCGAACCGTCAAATTCTTCGGTATTCCTTGGTGTTTCCAGCAGAAGGATGGAGAGGCGTTGGGGCTGAAGAAGGTGAAGAAGAATTACCGGGACATGGAGGAATACTTGGGAGTCTTCGAGCCGCTGCTTTTCGAAGAGGTGAAAGCGCAGATCGTGCAAGTGAAGGACGAGGAAGATGGTTTGATTTTTTTTTGTATGAAACTTTGTGTGGTTTGGATTCCGTGGTTTTATATTTTTGGATTTTGATATTTGTGTTTTCTTTTTGCGAATTGCAGTGTCGAAGTGGGAGAAGGCGGCTGTTGTTACCTGCGACGAGGTGAATGACTTCCATGTGGCGACGGTTGTGGTGGACGAGACGTTCCCTAATGTATCGGAGAATGATCTATTTTTGCTTTCGAGAGAAGAGGTGATCTTTGGTGTTTCAGGGTGGATTGCTTGTGCTTAAGTTTTCTGTTGAAGTCTGTAGTATATATGGTGGTTATTGTTGAATGTGCTTCTTTTCTGCAGCGGCTATAACTCCTTGGGTTATCATTGAATGTGCTTCTCTTCTACAGTGGCTATGGCGTCTTGCTTAATTGCCAATTTAACTTTTTAATTTTACCATTGTTTCCTTCTTTACCTGCAAAGCTATCATTTTATTCTATAATTTAGGCACTCTGTCCAATCTCTCTTGTTTCATTTCATCTCCCGGATGATTTTTCTTGCAGTTTTCAGAGGGCACAGTGCCGAATGCATATGCTTTTGCAGTGGTAGAGTCTCGTGGCAATCAAACTGTTAAGCTTCGAACCTTCCTAAGCGGTGAGATAAAGCAAATTGACAAGTTTGAAGTCACATCCAGTCAAAGGTTGTCAAACATGCTTACAATTTTGAAGAAAAAGGAAAGCATCTTCTCCATTCTAAAGGCAAGTTTAGGTTCAGATGACATAATTCTGTAAACTAAAAGTGTTGTCTAATATTGTTAGATTCAAAATAATATCTAAATTTCTGATTGTTTCATAGTTCTATATTATGAAAGTGCATTCTATGATTTGTTAATTCTTATAGTTAGATTGTAAACTGCTTGTCAAATTATCCTATATTCGTATGTCGTTGTGCATGACTAAATATAATAAATAAAGATCATTTGTTGGTTTTGCATTGGAATATGCTTTGAATGAAATCATGCTAGGCTTTTTAATGTGGTTTGTAGGATCAGATGGCAACTTTTGGTTTTAGGGGGCGGGAGGAGGGGCAGGGTAATGAACTCAGTGCAAACTATATTTGATAAAATACTATTCAAAGAAAATGTGGAAATAAAATAGACAAAAGCAATCAGAAAAGGTAAGGACAAGAATTTATACTAGTTCTGCCTAGCATGCTTTTGAATGTTGGTTTTGCATCAAATTTTGGTTCGAGAAAAATAGGAAATGTGTTGGACATTGGTGGAAATATCGATGGAAACAGTCATAAATTTATGGAAGTTTACAGATCTTTTTGACCACTTTTGTAAGCTTTGAGCGCAAATGTGGTAGTTGTGAGAGGTTGCAATAAAAATTTGAATTTGATTCTGTCTTTTGGTCTTTTAGTTGTCCAATGTTTCCTGAATTGTGGGTTGAAGACTTCCAACAAACCTGTGTCACCATTTTACACCAAATAAACTTAATTTAACTTGAAACTTTTAACCTTCTCGACAAGCACGTGTTAGATATAACAAACTGCAACAATGACAACCTCATGCCTTATTCACACTATGGGGTCAGCAACATGAGATTATAGCTTTTCAACATAGATGCGAATGCAACATTGAACTGGATATTTTATGCATTCATGGCAGTTTGTCTGCTCAACCACCTAAATTTGGATCGTGGAAGATCACATGAGTGATTATTGTATTTTCTCTTGGGACCAAATGAGAAAGAACAGTTTCCCACAGAAAGCTCCTTCTAGATTTAATAGTCCAGAGAATGTCCATGGATGACATGACATTGCCTGATTACTCTGATATGATGCTAAGAGTTAGAAATGTCATGCCAGAGTTCACTCTTTCTGGTAATATAGATTTGAGTGAAGATTTAAGGTGCTTGAGGTTCCGTTTCTTGAATACAGCCAAATATCAAGAATCAAATGAGTGAGAAAACAAACTTCTCAATGAGAGAGAGAGAGAGAGAGAGCCTTAATGGAAGTTACTTTGAGGCATAAGCAACTATCATAAAGCTTACCTGGAACGTACAGGGGACAAAAATGTTAGCTTTGGAAACATGTTACTTCAAAAAAATATCTATCCTGTCTTATTGCAGATGTTAGAACCTTATCTTAGTGCAGATATTAGAATTTAGAATCATGGGCACATGCTTGAAAATGAAATGCTCAGTGAAGAAGGAATTTTGCGGAGTTTTTGACCCATGATAATGGTACTACATCTTCCTGTCAAAATGATTCCTAAGCTATGTTACCCAGATATGGCATGGATACATCATTTTGAACATCTGATGCAGATTTTACATTGAAAATAGAAGTATCCTTTGCAATATTGATACGTCATATATTTTGGAGTATCAGAGTAGCATAGCTTGTACAGCTATCACGATCATGGAGTCACTGAATGAAGTTCTCCCTTTCTCTCGGGGTGCTGACCTGTCCTCCAAGATTTCCCTATGTTTGCAAGAAATCTAGCTCAAGCTGGATTATGATCAATTATAAGTGACTGAACTAATCTTAAAACCAATGATCTCATCACGCAATGTTTAGGAGATTAGGAGTTCAGGTTTGGGGCATCATGAAGGAGCTTGCTGATGAATACCATTTAAGTAACTGAAATGTAAAAGATCAGAAAATTTCTGAAGTGATACTCCAAAATATAGATATATTTTTGGTGGATAAAAAAGTTGCTAAGCATGGTAGTAAACAATGTAATAATGATGATTTCTTGTTATAATAGGAATTTATGATAGCAAGGGTTTTTAACCAAGATGCCAAGGAAATATGCTTTTGTCAATGGAAGTAATCAGCATTTTAGTGTGCCTTGACTTTGTTTGAAATACCTAGGTTTGAATGACATTTTATGCATCTACAGATTTGCAGTTTATCCACTATAATGCGTGAGTATGCGGCTCTACATTCTTTGGGTACTCTCCCTTTCAAAAAATTAATATTGTCTGCAGCTGATAGAGTGGAGAATGGTAACTTTGAAGATCGAGCCTGGAATGTATCAAGACCACTTATGGACTTCCTTCAAAATGATCACAATGAGTCACAGCTAGATGCCATTCGCGTGAGACTTGTTCCATCTAGTTGTTACTATATTTTATTGATTAATATAAATTTTATGTCTAGTTTTCTATTACCAAAACAAGGAATTTCCTGATGCCTGCACTTTCCCACATAATCCATATTTCCTGTTTCACATATTTATGCTTGTTTTAAAGAAACTGCTTTTGCAGTTTGCACTCACCATTTATAGATTAATTTTGTTTTGTTTTGTTTTGTTTTTGCAGGCAGGCCTTTTGCGAAAACCTTTTGTGCTAATACAGGTTTGACACTTTATCTTCTTACACACTGTTTCAAAAATATGTTTTTTAAATATTTCAAAAAATTGCTAGTGAAATTTCCATATTTCCTCATCTATGGATGCAGTTGACTTTGCCGAACCACATAAACATTGTCTTGTTCTATAGTTTCTTGTTTTATTCATTGGCTTCAAGCAGTGTTTTTGTTTGCATGCAACATATAACTAGGGTATAGGTCGACTGGTCTTGACCACTTTCACTTCTTTGCCAAAGTAATGCACCCATGGTTCTGACCACCACCCAATAGGAGTACTACTTAGTTGATGCCTCTTCCGCATAGACACTTGTACTTGGTTGATGCAAAAATAATGCATAATATATGCAATAGCTTTTTCACCATACAATGCATGATAAGGATAAAGAGATCAAAGCTCAGTGCTAGTTGACAGAAACATGGGCATCAACAGTCCTTTGCATAAAATTAGTGTCTATGTGAAACCAAAATCTCAGTCAGATGAAGGGATTCATTACTGGTTTGGTCAAAATTTGATTACTGTTTGGGGCTTCTATAGATATAGGCAAATAGCTGCTTGGAGCATTGGATTGATGTTAATTTTGCATATACAGAATCAAGATCTGATGTTCTGATGAAGATAATCAGCACAGCTTCTGTTGAAATTTGATTCTTGATTGGTACATGACTTTTATAGACATAGGGCGTATAGCTATATATATATTTGTCTGGTATCTATTGCAGTTTTTAATTAGACATTTTTGGGAGTTCCAAGTTCCAACCCCTTGAACTCCTTGTTTTTAGTGGTTATCTAGTGCCTTTCTACCACACTATGCGGTGTGTGGCAAAATGGACCGACGGTCAGTGCTGGTAAACAAATACATGGGATTAGCAGCATAAAGTTACGGCTTAGATTAAACTTTTATTTTTACATATCTGGAACCCAATATTCTGCTGAAAGTAATTCAATATTTCAGTTAATAATCGCACAAGAAATTTTTGCAGCTAGATTCAAGGGTTCCTGTTTAGGTAATCAATTGTTAAGTTGATCATCAAGTAAAACAAAATACTGTGGGAAATATGTTTTTGTTCAAGTTCACATTTCAGACCCCTGATAAGCATCCTGGCAAGCTTCAAAGTCTAGATTGGATGCTCAAAGATATCAAGTTTACTTTGGATTTTGTAGCATGTCATATGTCAGCTTGTGGTGTATACTTGTCCTTTGAGGCTTTAATTCAGGCAACTTACTGTTGTTTAAGATTACTTAAGTGCTATAACAAATTTAGCAAGTTAGATTGTGTTTCTATTTTACTTTTTTTCTAGAATCTTGTCTGTTTCATGTAAGTTATCTTAGTTTCTTTCATAGTAGTTCACGATTTTTTTTCTTTTATTTACATGGATGATTTAGAATTTTCTACCTTAGGGCCCACCAGGCACTGGAAAAACACAGACGATTCTTGGACTTCTTAGTGCTGTCCTACATTCTGTACCAGAAAGAGTACAGTCTATGTAAGTTCTTCTTTTCCTTTGTACAAATGGTCTGATTCATATATGAGAAACATTGTAATTTAAAGAGTTTTTCTTTTTCTGCCATTGCTAATCTAATAACACGAGACAGCTTTTGCAAAATATAGTCATAATATTTAGAGATAAGGAAAGCTCATGCTTTGCTCACTAGTTTTTGCAATAATTATTTGACTGTGCAGGAATGGAGTGCATTCTCTTAAAAGTAGGCCTGAACTACCTCTTCATAATAAGTATGTTTCTTTCCCTTTCGCTTTGGTTTTCTACTTATTGGCATCTGTATGGTTGTCAAGATATGGCACAATGATAGTGCATAAACTGATGTGGCCTGTTTTTTTGGGAAACTTAATGCAGTTATAAACCTAACATTTTGACAAAATGCCTCTTTGGTAAGTTCATTTTCCACTAGTTACTAGACTTCTATGTATTTTAAGTGAATAAATCTAGAGGTGTGTCTATGGTACCCACATGGATACCAACGAATTTAGTGCGTGTCGAACTTTTTAATCTTGACCATTTACTCAAACATATGGATAATAAGATTTATAATTGTAAATAAGCAATTATAACTACCAATAGGTAGTTACAACTTTGTGAGACAATATCATAGGTATTAAAGAATTTTCCTAAATTTAAATGTGATCCACAGGTTCCCTCATGGATAACTCAATGTCTAACAAGGTTGTCATGAAATGAATATGTTGCACAATATTCTCTTGGTGAGCCTTGGTAGAATATTTTGTGAAGGACTTTGCTTAGCAGAAGATTCTATATGATGATGCTCTGTGCCTGGCAACTGGCAAGACATGCTGTCGTCAATATGCTTAGCGTTTAATTATATTGAGCAGTCAAAAAGAGATTATACTAAGAAGAACCTACTTTCTTATATTTTTATTCGACATATATACATAAGTGAGGTATGGAATTAAAATTCTTACCCAAATCCTTACTGGTGATAGTATGAGACACCCCTTGTTCCATACATACTATCAATAGAATTCTCTTTTATTGGTTTTTTTTGTGTGCGTATTCTCATCATCTTTTTGGTGCTGCTTATCCTTTAATAAGAATCATCCTATTTGAACCTTCATAAAGATCAAACAGCTTAGTAATATGTATAAACACATACACTTATAGTTACTTCACAACTCTACATTACATTTATATGGCGTTAGTAAATTGAAAAGGACAATAACAACTATCTTAAACAACCATAATAGGAAATCTTTGAGATATGTATTTATAGATTTAAATAGTTGTTTGTTATGATTTTTGTTTATATTTCATACATTAAATTGTTAATATGTATGGTGATTATTCTTCCTTCAAATAGAAATATGAATAGCAATTATCCGATTTGTACCTGCCCAAACCTGTATGCTTTGGTGGGTGTTGAACAGGTAAGAAAAGGTCATAACTTACCCACATGAGGATCCTATTTATGGATATATCATTCAAGGACTCTGATATTCATGCTAAATTTTGTAAATATGTTGTTTTGAAAATTTTCTCTGTTTTTGTTGCTTGTTTACTTGTTTTTTAGTACTGTGTCCATTTAGCTAATACCTCTTATTCTGTATTATGCATGTTAATAAATGTTGCTTTTCTAATTTCTGTATTTTGAACGGGAATTGGTTTTGCAGATATTGTCATTGGACAAAAGCATCCCCTTGGTTGACTGGTGCAAATCCAAGAGACCTAATCATGCCCAAAGATGGAGATGGTGGTTTTTTCCCTACTTCTGGAAATGAATTGGTATTTTGATGAATATTTCTATATCAATTTTTCCAACTTCACGATGATTTTAGAAGAAACCTTTAAATGGACATTAATATTCTTGGTATGCCTCATTAATTAGTGATGGTTTTCTATTTATTTAGAAACCTGAAGTTGTCAGCTCTAACCGCAAATACCGAGTTCATGTGCTGGTATGTGCTCCTTCCAACTCTGCCCTCGATGAGATTGTATTGCGCGTTCTACGTACAGGTCATAACCTTCACATGTCAGGCATTTTATTGGATTTGATCTATTATGGTAATCCCAAATTGTTGACTCTCCAGTCTCATGCAGGTATCCATGATGAAAATGATCGAGTGTATAATCCTAAAATTGTTCGAATTGGTCTAAAACCGCATCATTCTGTACAAGCAGTGTCAATGGATTACCTTGTGTGTATCTGATAAGGAATATACTTTTGAGCATTAATAATTAATCAATGTTCAAATCCTAGTTATTTTTATATTTAAAATCGGCAGAACACACATCACGTTGCAGGTGGAACAGAAACTTGCTAGTATGGATCGTATGTCTGGTGTTGGTAAAGATGCTACATCCGGACCCATGGACCGTGATAGGATTCGTTCTTCTATTATTGATGAAGCAGCTATTGTAAGTTCCTAACATAATGACCAAATGTACTGATGCTTCTTTAGTTCTTTGTATATTTAATAGTATACATTTCCAAATTGTTAGGTGTTCTCCACACTTAGTTTCAGTGGATCACCCATGTTCAGTCGAATGAATCGTGCTTTTGATGTTGTTATCATAGACGAAGCTGCTCAAGCGGTAGGTATTCTCAGAAGTCTGATTTGCATTCTACAGAGATCATTGATAGATATGAGGCACACATTATGCCAAAGATATCTGTTTTCCATACTAGTTTAGTGAATCCATTAACTTTTCAGTTTTAAGAGATTCATATATGCGTACCACAGAGAACGTTGTGGACTTGTGGTCTGCTACTACTACCTGTGTTCCTAAATTTGTTATTCAATGGGTTTCATCTGTAACAAATTATGTTTTGTAAAAAAACTAAACAAAGCTGAACCAAGAAGCCAAGCTATCTCAATACCACTCAATTTAGAAAACTGACTCTCCTGTGTTTGTTCTATCAAGGGACCAAATAAACATGTAGTGTAAGGATTCACTCTCTCCCTGTATCTGTTCTATCAAGGGACCAAATAAACAGGTAGTGTAAGGATTCACATGTAAACCAGTCACATACTTAAATATTAGTTAAAATGGTTTGGCTTGGTTTTGTTTGTTGGCTCCAACCAAACTACGTCCAACCCTAAACGGGAACATAAATGAAGAAGCTTAGCTCCATTAGAAATGTCAAATTTATAAATCAGTTCAACCTTTCAAGTTGTGCAGTTTCTACATGCCTGTGCAGGTGACCAAGTCTTCTGCATGAAGGTTGGAGTGCTTAAGCAATGAGACATGTGCATCATATTGAAAGTGCATTTATTAGATAAACCACATGTGCAGATATTTTAGGTCCTAATCTGTTTTCAAAACACTGGTTTATATGTAATGCAATGTGACTTGCAATACAGTAGAGCTGAAGGGATAAAGATACAAAAAAGTTTTCATAGAAGTAATAAATTTCTACATTTATGATAATTTTTTAGCTAGAAATCATGTCATTTGTCAGATAAAACTAAAATTCATTTGTGTATCATGTAAATACAGCCTCTTCCTCAGCATTGTTTGGTTTTATCTTCTTGTTCGTCTTTTTGACCCTGTTCTTGTGTCCTCTTTGGCAAACTAGCATAGTCTGCATATGCCATCAGACCATTATATGGTTGCAGGAGATTGCTTTTTCTGCCAGTTTTATGAGTTTTGTTATTTTTTTTGGAATGTTGAGTTTCACTCGACCTTTAAGTTTAAGGCAACAAATCCCATGATTGGGAACTTTCCCAATCATGTCATTTGTCAGATAAAACTAAAATTCATTTTTGTAAAATGTAAATACAGCCTCTCCCTCAGTATTGATTAGTTTATCTTCATGTTTTTCCTTTTGACCTCAGCCTCTCCCTGTTGTTGTGCCCTCTTTGGCAAACTAGCATAGTCTGCATATGCCACCGGGCCATTGCATAGTTGCAGAAGATTGTTTTTTCTCCCAGTTTTGTTTTTTTTTTTGGAATGTTAAGTTTTGCTCCACCTTTAAGGCAACAAATCCCATGATTGGGAACTTCTCCTATCTGCTCACGAAAAGCTTACCATCATCCTAGGTGCTGTTAGAAATTAACTTCAGCCTTTTGATCCAGAAGTTTCAATGTATATATACTAATTTCATTGTAAAATAACTCATTTTCATGTCATTCCAGTGTAGCTGTTGGTTCTTGGAATCTTATCATTCTCATTGACTACATTATGTTTGATCTTTTGATTGAAACAAATATGAAACGAAACAGTTGCACAAACAAAACCTGAAGAATTTCCTGCCTGCAAGGTGTTATTCAGAAGTCATTCTCTCATAATGTTTGATGTATGTTTTCAGGTGGAGCCGGCAACTCTTGTCCCATTGGCACATGGATGCAAACAAGTATTTCTTGTACGTTACTTGTTTTAAATTTTTTTTCATTTAGACATACACATTGACAAATATTTAGTTCTATGTTGTGAATGGGTAAGTTTTGGCAAAAGATCTCTATAGCTTGTACCTATCTCTGTAAGTCCGTGAAAACTCTGAAATAGCCAACTTGAGAAAACCTTGATAAGCAATGCCCAAGTATTTCCTGGACAATCTCAATACAATTCTATATGGAAGTTATATGCAGATTGTGAATCTTTCATTAGTGGTTATTGGTTTGCGTGTTTAATGCAATTATTGTGATAATAACCAATTTTTACAGTTTATTTGCTCTTAGCAATTCATGGTGCAGAATAACTTGTAGTTTGCATTTTTGTGGTGACATTAATTTGAGATAGTGAAATTAATTCATGTATGGGAACAGACATCCATGTCTTAGAACTTCTTTTTAGCTTATGAAGGAGTTGTCTCATGTTAAGATCTATTTCTTGCATGAACTCACAGTGCCAAAACTGAATTAGGTATAGTACCAGGGTGTCAAATAATGATGCAATTAAATTAAAAAAGGTTCCTAATTCATGGTTAAGGCACCTTCACATTTTTTGTCCATCTTATTGAAGCTGTCTAACCATTCGTCTTTTTGCATTTTTTCTGTATCTTGTTTGATTTAAGTTGATCCTTTTGGCCTTTTGATCATTTAAAATTAGGTTGGTGATCCAGTTCAATTGCCGGCTACTGTCATATCTCCAACAGCAGGAAAATTTGGGTAAATGGCCAATTTTCTACTTTTTTCTAATCAATTTTGTTTATATTTTACCTCTTTTTGTCACAAATGATATTCCTTTTTTATTTATACATGTTAGGTATGGGACAAGCTTATTTAAGAGATTCCAGGAAGCTGGATACCCTGTACAAATGCTAAAAACCCAGTACCGCATGCATCCTAAGGTTAAATTAATCTTTCAGTATTACAATTTACAATAAGAAGCTAATCATTTTTCTTATCGTGTTATGCAATCTGTTCTGTTTGTTGCAGATCAGGACCTTTCCTTCAAAGGAATTCTACTCTGATTCATTGGAAGATGGAGAATTGGTTCCAAAACAGACAAAACGTCCATGGCATGACTACCAATGTTTTGGCCCATTTTGCTTTTTTGATATTGATGGAGTTGAATCACAACCCTCAGGAAGTGGCTCCTGGATAAATGAAGATGAGGTTGAGTTTATACTTGTCATGTATCACAATTTGGCTAGCCGTTATCCAGAACTTAAATCAAGTTCTCAAATGGCAGTAATATCTCCCTATAGACATCAAGTGAAGATTTTACGAGATAATTTTAATAAGACTTTTGGGGAGCGGTCGGAACTGATTGTTGATATAAATACTGTTGATGGATTCCAGGTGATGCTACTGGATTGGCATGCTTACGATCAAACTGTTATTGTTCACTAGTTTATCCTAGTGAAAGTTTTCTTCCAATGCAGGGTCGGGAAAAGGATGTGGCTATTTTCTCTTGTGTACGAGCAAACATTGGTAAAGGAATTGGCTTTGTCTCCGATTACAGACGAATGAATGTTGGAATAACTAGAGCAAGGTCTTCTGTGCTGGTAGGTGGTGTTTATCAACGATGATGATGCATTGTTATCATCTGTACCTTGATTTTCTTTATTTGTTTGGTTTTCACTTAAGATATGATGTCAATACATAGGTGGTGGGTTCTGCATCAACATTAATGCAAAATGACCATTGGAAAAATCTGATAGATTGCGCCAGAACCGAAGATTGCTATTTCAAAGTAAGTTTTGTTCCATTTTCCAACTAAAATTAAGCGCAAAGCTTTGTGCTTGTTTGTTGGCTGCTAAGGAGAAAAATTGACTGCAGATTTCAAAACCGTATGCCTCATTCTTTAGTGAGACTAATCTCAAGTCCCTTGAAAGGACAGATTCAAGAGAAAGCATGGCTGCAAGAATGGCGGAGCATATGGCAGCAATGGAGAACACTGTGATGGAGACTGCTCCGGTTAGTGGAGACCAAGATGGCGGAATGGAAGATGCTGACATGGATGGTGATGCTGGTGGTGGGTATGATGAGTGATTGTAATAATTATGACCTATGGAACAGATATCATGTCAACAGTGACTAATAACATTGATTAGTTTATTTCTTACCAATTGTATTCTTTTTCCTTTTCTTTGCCAATAACAATAACGTCGAAGTTAATTATCGTTTACAAAAAAAAAAAAAAATGTTTAAGTTGTCAACATTCCTTTTCTTATGGGCATTAGATTACCATCAAGATGTAGTACAAACAGGTTTTCTGTTAAAGGAATGAAAATCTGCCTACTGCGGAGCAAAGGTAGTACACGTCATAAAGGAATCCATCAAACTGAGCATAAAAATATCAAATTCTATTGAAAGAAATCATTACTGGCGGACAAAGAAAGAGAGATACCAGTGACAATTGAAGCATGAACCCATTCTTGCTTACATCAACCCTTGTAACCCAAATCGTTTCCCAAAAAATTCATGAACATTGTCGGAATCCGATAATTTAAGCTCAAACATGAGAACTTTATCATCTTCGTCACAACATGCCCCCAACAAAATATTAACACCATGATATCCTATCGGTGCACCCAAAGAATCAACAAATAATAGCTTAGTATAAACATCAAATTGGCAGCTCTGACCACCTGTCTCCTGCTGCCTCAATAGAATCACAGAAAATTCAACTGAAAAGGTACATCTCGAACCACCCATTCAGATGGTAAAACCACCAACAAATCAACAGCTCAATCACAATCCAACCCACAAACTTCTAACACTGGACCATCATATTGACTGATAAACGGGTTGATACGCACCCACAATAGTGAGCAAATTGTAGCCAGAATGATAGACCAAACTATTATGATTGTTGGCACTCTATCTTGTTTCCCCATCATTCCTTTGAGGAAAGGATACAAGTGAACTATTACCCAAAATGCAAATAGCAGTTTACCCAAAAGCAGGGCCCATGACTCGTAACCATTATTAACAGCATCAGCAATTCCAGAAAAGACTCCAATTATGTTGATTATAAGCAATGTTGTTGGTGGAATCAACAAAGAGGTCCACTTTAAGACATAAAGCTCTGAAAACTCACCTTCATCTCCACCTTTGGACGTGACTGTAAAATTAGTTTCAATTCCACCGACAACCTTAAAAAGACCTTGGAATAGAGCAAAAAGATGCGAAGAGACACCACCTATCACCCAAAATTGCTCATTCCTCCACCAATCTTCAATACTTACCCGTCCCCAGTGCATCTCAAGTGCACCAGTTACGGCAATAGAAACAAAGAGAGCCATGAAGATGATGGCTGCATAGTTGCTTATCTGTCAGCAAGTAGAAATACATCAGTTCCACGGTAGAATCAGGAAAAGTTTAGTGAGTCTTCCACACAATATTTCTACAGTTTTCCATAGTGAATTGCATTGTGGAGTTTCTTCATTCTTTAAACATGCATATCGAATATATCATGTCCTATCTTTATATGTTGGGATTCAAAGTTGGAGGCTTAACGTATTGTAATCATGTTAAGCTTAATTCTTTGGATTCCTTAACGGGAAACTACTACTTGAGTTACTCCAGGAGTAAAATGATTAATATTCAACTTTTGTATATTCTTCCCTCTCTTTTTTCCAATCACAGTGATGACAAAGTTGAATTCCTGATGTTCATGTATAAGCCAATTAACCAAAACTGTTTGTAGAAAGAGTTTAAGGGAATCAAGTACCTCGGGGATAATAAACTTTCCAGTTAGAAGGCAAAAAGCTGGCAGCGTGCAGTAGGCAATCAAGGGAATAGAGGTTAAAGGATACACAACAGAATTTACATAAGAAAACCGTTCCAGCCACTTCAAACCACCATCATATCCATACCAGATTGGACAATGTCTACTTAAGAGTATCTCAACAGATCCGAGCGCCCATCGCAGAACTTGGTGAAGGCGGTCAGAAAGGTTAATGGGAGCTGATCCTTTAAATGCTGGTCTTTTAGGTGTGCAATATACAGACTTCCAACCATGGCAATGCATTTTGAAACCCGTCAATATATCCTCTGTAACAGACCCATATATCCAGCCAACCTGAGTGGTACGATGGTACAAAATCATGTTGATTCTATATGCCATAACAGAAGAAGAAAACGGAAAAAAAGACCAAAAGATCGAAGTAAACACTACCTCTTTCCCCCACTCGGTTTTCTCTTCGTAACCACAACTAACAACATGCAAAGCTTCACTTAAACCTGAAGCAGAACGAAGAGTCTGAGGAAATCCCCCATTTTCTTGCAGAGTAGATGCTACAAAAGATGGAGATTGACCGAATTTCTTCTCTAGTTTTTCCAGATGCAGTAGAGACACCAAATCACTATCTAAACCTGAAAACTTACGTAAGAGTACTTGTAATGTACTTTATTCCGTACAAATGAATAAAGCTTATTGGTACATGAAGTGATTATTGCAGAAGAAAATCACCTCCACGACATTCTTCAATGCTTTCAAGTGCATGTACTTGTCTTGATGCCTCTCTGCATTTCCTTTTCTCTTTTTGCTTGGGTTTTCCTTTCCTGGCTTTCCTCCTACCTTTGCAACATAAGAAGCAGCACCACTTTGAGCAACAGTTGCATGCATTTCTTGGGACCTTCTTCATAACGGGAGCATCATATCCATATAGAGCTTGTCTTCTGAACACACAACCTGTTCCAACATATATTGGCCCCTGAATCCCATCAAGTCCTTTCATGTTGATCTATAACACAGACAGGTCAAGGACAAAATCAGGTAGATGAAATGAACAAATACACTACCACCAAAAAGACTCAAGATAGTGTCTCTTACATCAAAAAATACCACATTTCGGTTAGAATATCTATCATGTCTATCAATCCCATCAAACCTCTGAGGAAATTGTACGTAGCAGATTTTCTTTCCAGAAGTAGGATCCATCATGAAGCACATGGCTTCTCTTAGAGCCTTGCTGTTGTTTATGTAATGATCACAGTCAACATTAAGAATGTAAGGGGCATTCGAGAGCACTGCTGATACCCTAACCTGAAAGTGTAACATGTCCATTTGCATCAGGAACCAAGTCAGACTAACTGAAACGTTGTGCATTAATGTATACAACTATACATTGCTTATAAATTGATAAAACTCACCAAAGCATTCATGGCTCCAGCTTTCTTGTGGTGATCAAATCCAGGTCTTTTTTCACGGGAAACATAAATCAGGGTTGGTAGCTTTTCACCATCACATTCGCTGTCTTGTCCTATAAAAAACTATCAACAAACAAACTCTTATTATCTCAGGATAACAAGCTTCCAATTCAATAGGAGAAAGATAAGTATGAATTGAAAACGTTGGAAACAACTGTAGTGTACAGAAAAAACTTCACCACAGTGCAAATAGGAAGACAGTCATACAATTGAATGCATGAGATGACACACAAGATCACCTATACATGTGTGTGTGCATCATGATTATATTAATCAAAACCTCACAAAATAAGTCTTATATTCAAAGTAAGCAAACAATATCTTGTATCCATAGTAACGTTTCAAATATCAATTTGAAAGATCAATGTCGAGGAACTGGTGCAAATTGTTGAGATTTTCTTTATTTTGGGGATATGCCTACTGCATAAGAAATTTGGTAAAAGATTGGGGAAAATATTGATGCAAACGAAAACACGAATAAAGAGCAGATTCCGATTAGTGGAGATGATGGTCGACAGCTGAAGCCCATGAAAAGAGCCAAACAAAGCAGTAGCATTAGACTGTCAATTGGTCAGAAACTGGAGGTTCATGATGAACTGGTCAAATTACCAGTCCATACTCCATACTGGTTGATCGCTGGAAGATGACCACAATTGGTGAATTCGGACAAACCTTTTGTATGGCACTAAGCACCATACTGGTTGATTAGTGGAAGACGACCACTATTGACCGGCGACTGTGTGACAATAAGTTGCCTTCAATGAAAAAACTTATAATTCTAGGTGTTCCTAAGAGCTAATTTTGAGATCCTAACGTCCTATATATAACCTTGATGCCTCTTTTGGTACAGTTATACTCATCTTCGGTAGTCAGATTTTCATAATCCTTCTTTTCTAGATAAAGGCTGGTTGATATTACAAAAAAACAAAAGGTGTTGTCAAGTTGTCAAACCAGATAAATTTCATGTTGTGCAAGTGTCAAAATAGCATGTGTTTGTTTCATTGATATATCTGGTCTCATTCATTTCCATGCTTATTTAATTCCACATACAACTTACCCCTCTTGGCAGTTGGAACTTGGACATTATTCCTGAAACTTTCAATGCATATGACTAGAATACCATGACAAACAATTTCAGTATTACAATATGACCATGACAAGTCTTAATGAAATTTTTTTTATTTTACAGTTAAAACCAGATGCCGAAGGACAAATTATAGTAGCCAAAATCACTGCTGAATTTTACCACAAGAACCATCTTGCCTTCAATTTCAAGCAGTTGTTTTGACTGACAATTTTTTAATCAGATAACATATTTAAAATTGAAATAGAGATTATTGTCTTTTCCAAACCGAATTGACAGCAGCTAGAATAATGGTATTGGTATGAACAAGAAAATGCAAGTCTGGCATATAAAAATGTTGATTTAGGCTCTAAAAGCTATCTATGAAACTGTCCTCACCTGGATCAACCCTGGGTGGTCTTTAACATTGTTTCCTGGCCATGGAGATCCATCAGAAAACGTCCAGCCTTCCTCAGGCGCCTTATCTGACATGGCCACTATTGCATTGATGTGAATTTTAAATTCCTCATATTGTCTCTGCAAAAAAGGAAGAAAGAAAACCACTTTTTGCATGACTTAATACTAGACAAAACCATTGACAATCTTAGGCAACAAAACTAGTATGGACTTTCATCTGTTTCTTCTATTCAAATGAGAAAATAATTCAAGGAGAAGAAAAGGTACTAAGTAAAATTGAAAGGATGCAGACCTTCATTGCGCGCCTCTCCTTCACAAATGAAGGGTCAATTTTATCTTTTAGATAGTCAATCTTCTGGGAAAAATACCATTCAGGAGCACGGGGTTCAATATTGAACTTTTTGCAAAATGGAACCCACTTTCTAGCAAATGTAGCAGTACATGAAAGTGCTTCGAAAGTAAGCATGGCAGCACCATCATCAGAGACATAACATGCAACTTTATCAACAGGATAATCAACAGCAAGAATAGACAATACTGTATTTGCTGTGATAAGTGGAGGTTCTTTCTGAGGATCAACAGTACTTACAAAAATATCGATACCAGCTAATTCAGAAGACTTCCCTTCTTTCTCATACCTGACAAAGAAAGTTCATATATGAGGTAAATTTACTGCTCATAAAGGACCTAGGAACAACATAATTTAGACCATTAAGGGTTGATACCTTAATGACAGCCGATCCAAGTAGGTTTCTCGTTCTATGGGGAACCATTTCGGAAACTGATCCAAAATCCAAGAAACCGCAAACCATATTTCACAGATAACTGATGTTAACCATAATGGATATGCATCATGAACTGGATGGAGAAGTCGATAATGGAAAAAAAATCCCAGGATCACAAGGCGAAGGATAATTGTCAACCTATATGGATTTATCTTGCTGGAAGGAATAAGCAATTTTCTTGATAAAGGTTGCCTGCTTTCATTGATCCTGAAAACAGGTAATTGGTAGAAGATGAAAGTGCAACAATAGTGCTTTTATCTCAAAAAATTATAGAAACTAGTCACAATGAATATAAATAGTAAGGCATTATCATGTCTAAGAATATGTTAACAGATGGCCTTGTAATTCACCGACAATTTTTCATTTACTACCAACTGCTTCTTAACAAATTAGGTAACAGTCAAAGTGTCTATTTTAGATAGAAAATATGAAAGGTAAGAACAGACAAAAATGTAAATCAAATCATATTTGAAAATGGCCGGAGAGAAGAAAGAATACAAAATGATTTTGTAAGTACCAAAATCAGAATGAAAGGAAAAACCTTATGTTTGCAACTTAGCAATGTAATAAGTACCTCTCCACATGCAGAGGAGAATCTGTCTTAAAGATATGAAAAAGAGAAAAAATAATGGTGAAATGGGAAAACAACAGGAGTCTCCCTTATGAACTTACATAAAAGGATCACAAAGATCCGCATTTCCATTTCCATCTTCAAGATGGAGCTTCTGCAGCTTTCCATCTTCTAGCATGGGCATCTGAAGCTTTCCATCTTCTATCTGTAACTTACCACTTTGTTTCTTCTTCCACTTCTCAATTTTATCATTCCAAGTAACACTTCCATAACCATATGCAGAAATATCTTTTTGAGGATCCAATACCCTACATTGCCCTACAAGAAATCATAAGTCATGTAATATGACATGAACCAAGCAGGTGTAAAACCATTGAAAAAAAGAATGAAAGAAGTAAACAGTAAAACTCACAAACATCCAATGAGGTATGGACAGGCAAAGCATGAATCTGACTTGTTTGTCCATCAGTAGGACAAACAATAAGCGCATGGGAATCAGATGAAATCTCATCATCCTGGATCACAATAAACGGAATTAAAACAAGAATGTCAGGCAAGCAATGATCAATCATTTACTAGTTCAAATGATCTACCTTGTGATAAGTCAGCAGTGGAATATCGGACCCATCATTATAAGGATCCACAATAGACAGGCTTTCTTGCACAATAATGCCAAATTCATTATCTATGTCATCAATTTCATCCTCTTCTTCGTCCCCCTCAACCCTAGCACTACCTGGGAAGTCCATATTGGAGTATTATTAAAGTGTCTACTAGGAACATTCTAGTAAAAGATGAAGATGGGTAGACGATGGTTAGTGCCAAAACTTTGGAACTAAACTTCACAAAAAAGAAACCTTTATGGCGCTTGTAACGGGTTCTGCATTGAGGACAAGCTTGGCTACCCTCACTTCTTTCGTACTCGTAGCAAGGTCTGCAAATAGGGAAAGCGCACTCGTTGCAGGCAACAAAGGGTTCTGCATCATCCTTTAACTCGATATACTCACCACAAATCCGGCAAATCAGCCCGGTCGTCTCAGATGGCTTGGGCTGAGAAAACCAGGGAAAGAGAAAGCAACTGCTGTCAGGTAGACAACAGTGTATGCAGAAATTAATTGAAATTTTAGATACAATTCTAAATCCCCAGGGGCATAAGGTCGGAGACTACAAAAAAGGATATCAATTTTCAGGTATTGCAAAGCAACAACAGTAATATGTCTTTCTCAGTTAAGCAACACCTAATCAGCATGTTGCAGATCAGCAGATTGAATATAGAAGCCAAAACGAAAATCCACTTCGCATATTGCACTCGAAACCTGGCAGTGGCAGATCACTAAAAGAAAGTAGCCATATCCAATTCAACAAAAAAAAAAAAACACGATTTCGCACAAAATCGAGATAAAAAACTATGAAAAATGGGTATCTAAGGAATAACTGAATGAAACACAAATGACAGATAAACAGCAGAAAAAACAACAACCCAATGCTTTGCAACAAAAGAGGGGGTAGTAGAAATCACAAACTTTTAGCGTATAAATTTCACTTGCAGAAAAATGCACAAATTATCTCTCGAATAAACGAATCAAACCCACAAGAGGAAAAAGAAAAAAAACTTTATGGAACATACACGTCCAAGTTCGTCTGCATTTATCACCACGAACTCATTCCGGATGTGAGAGCCTGCAAAAAGCCGTCCTCCAGTATCCATGACAACAGCTCCTCTCAGAAACACAACTCAGGGCACACCTCAAACATTCCCAGTGAACAGATACAACACAAAAACGGTAGAGTCCAGTGCACCTGGAAGAATGATGGAGGGAAAAGTCGGTGGATGACGACGGGGGGGGAAAAAAAAAAAAAAAACGCCTGGTCGTTCGACAGAAGCGTTCCAGAGCAAAGCAGAGCTTTCTCACGGATGGGGAGCAAATCCGCGGCACGAGGTTGGACTAAAAGCGATGGATCAGCGCAGAAAAGGTGGTTTCAGTGAGAACCCAAATGGAGATATCGGGAAAGGAACAGCTGTAAAGCATTCATGGGGATCGATTCGATCGCGAGGGATTCCAACGCGTGAAGAGTACAAACAAGAGATTAGACATCGACGAGAGAGCAGAGAAGAACAACACAGACATTGTGATCTGCGGAAGAAAGTGAGTGGTGGTCTACGAGATGAGGAAAATCTTGGAGTGTGCATGGTTTTTATACCAGGGATGGGGGATTCGGTGTAGGACCCACAAAAGGTGGTGAGATTTGAGACTAGTTAATTTATTTTTATTATTATTATTATTTTTTATGATTTATGATGAGGGAATTTTTGGGATGAGATCCATCAGGAACGGAGTTTAATGATCCACGTTGTAAATTTTCTATATTCTTGATTTATTCAACAAAGAGACTACACTACAATGGCCCTCACTCCGCCATGTAGTATTCTTTCTTCATTTGTTTTTTACAATAAAATATATTTTTTAAACAATATACTTTGATTATATAAAAATCAGTTATTTTTAGTTTTAAAAAATCATTTTTTCTTTCCTCGATACAATAAGTCAATATGCATACAAAATGTCCGTCGCAACCCCAAAAAAATGCCACGCATGGCAAAGAACGTCACTTGAAGCGATTTGTTTCAAAATCCATGTATGTTTTCTCGTGTTGAGTTTGGGAAAGAAGTTCATGATTTAAAACATCATCGTAATCAATGATAATAAATGTGTTGCTAGAAATTTAACATTTCTTTTCTGTTGAAATGGCGGTTGGTTATGGGGTGTTTGCCTGTTTGGTTTGCTTTTGAGACACGTTTTGAATTGTTGGCTTCTGTTCAAACTTTGACTTTTGAAAACATGAAAATATTAGTTTTTTTGAAAGCTTACAGAAGTGAATTTCTAGTGATAATATTAGATTTTAATCTTCACGTATGACCATATTACAAGTTAACCATTGGATATTTACAATTAGTGTCATTGATATCAAAATTCAAATCTAATGTCATTCTCAACGAATTCGACGTCACCATCGTTTTTGCCAACCACCTCACATTGTCGCTAACCATCATCTGCCATCTCTATCGCTCCTCTACGTTGTCATCGCTTCACCATTTACCCACCAAGATGGAACAGGTTCTTTGAAGAAATAGTGGTGATGATGGTTCAAGAGGAGGAGAGATGTGTAGTAAGAAAGAGTTTAAAAAAAAGAAGATATTTTCATCATTTAATTAATTATTGAATATTAAAAAATTGAGTTTAAAAAAATATACCAAATAAGATTATAATAGTTAAGAATCTATCTATAAAAATCTCCATTCAAAAACTCTCTTAGAAAAATTAGATTCTTAGAAAACTCTAATCTATAATGGTCAAATCAAAAACACATCTTAAGAGTCTATTTGGTAGAACTTTTAGACAACTTTTGAATATATAATTTTTCTCTAGAAGCTATAATGATCCAGTAGGTCTACTAAATACTACAAACTTCTTAGAAACATGTAACTTTTAAAACATTAATTCATTTACATCTTTAGAAGTTACCAACTTTTAACCAATTGTTAGCTTCTACACTTAAGTTTAAAAACTAAAATTCTACCGAATACACCCTAAGTCTATAATAATTTCAACTTTTATTTGGCATACGGTAGCTTCTATAAGATTTTAATCTTCTTGTATGACCATATTACAAGTTAACCATTGGATAATTACAATTACTGTCATTGATATCAAAATTCAAATCTAATGTCATTCTCAACGAATTCGACGTCGCCACCATCCATCTTTGCCAACCACCTCACATTGTCGCTAACCATCATCTGCCATCTCTATCGCTCCTCTACGTTGTCATCGCTTCACCATTTACCCACCAAGATGGAACAGGTTCTTTGAAGAAATAGTGGTGATGATGGTCCAAGAGGAGGAGAGATGTGTAGTAAGAAAGAGTTTAAAAAAAAAGAAAAGATATTTTCATCATTTAATTAATTATTGAATATTAAAAAATTGAGTTTAAAAAAAAAAACCAAATAAGATTGTAATAGCTAAGAATCTATCTATAGAAATCTCTGTTTAAAAACTCTCTTAGAAAAACTAGATTCTTAGAAAACTCTAATCTATAATAGTCAAATCAAAAACATAGCTTAAGACTCCGTTTGGTAGAATTTTTAGACAACTTTTGAGTATATAATTTTTCTTTAGAAGTTATAATGATCCAGTAGGTCTACTAAATACTACAAACTTCTTAGAAACATGTAACTTTTAGAACAGTAATTCATTTACATCTTTAGAAGTTACCAACTTTTAACCAATTGTTAACTTCTACACTTAAGTTTAAAAACTAAAATTCTACCGAATACACCCTAAGTCTATAATAATCTTTTATTTGGCATACGGTAGATTAATGGTTAGGACCTAGGATTTTTAAACCAAGGGACGTGACTCGATCCACTATGTCCTTGGGTGTTGGGGGGTGTAGGACCAGCCCTGTAACGGCTTCTTGTCTGACAAAAATGCATATTTCTTGTTGTTCAATTATTTGGTTTTGGGACAATTCAGTGGGCACCTCCCTGATTTGTATCTGTTGGAATGCCCGGTCTCCCACAGGCCCGCAACCTGGATATCTAAGATTCTAAGGGGGTAATGGATTTTATTTCCTCCTTCCAAAATAGAATCTTGATGGAATCATGTTGAGCTCTTCCCAACCAACATACTACTTGTGTCCAAAAAATAATAATAATAAAAGAACAGAATGATTAATATTTCATTGCTTTCCTGGTGGTCGTCACATGCAAGTCACAGATGAAATCGCAAGTTACAGATAATCTAAGGTGACAGTCGTTGAAAAAATCGTAAACAAGAGAAAAGGCCCTTTGTCTGTCGTTCTTATACCCAAAAAAAGGGAAAGTACCAGTCCACGGAAATTTTATAGAAAGATCACCTACTAGTTTTGTCGTGGACCAGAACGAACTAATTCTTGCTTGGTCTCAATCTGATGACGTGTAGTGACGACGAAGAGCATAGCAAAAATTTGACAGACATAGATTGATAAATGACTTGTGATGGTGTAGGCAGGATAAAAAGCGATAGAACTAAAAGGAGAATTTGAAGAACAAAAAAAGAAGAAGTAAGATTTCTGAAATGTAGATATCTTGCATATTTTACCGTTCACCTTTCCATTAGTGTTCAGCACAGAGTATAACCCATCAGGTGTCCCAAACTTTTAGCAGCTCAGCTCTGTCAAAGCTTTTATTCTGCTTTAGATTTCGACGATAATATTTCCTTAATTGCTCAACTAATTTATTTTATTTTATTTTTTGTAATACTAGACTAATTTCCTCTCTACGTTCTGAACTGAAAATATGATTAGTTGATTTAAAAGGCTGGTATATCATATGAATCAATGAATATATGAGCTCAATGGTTCAGTAGATCAAATTGGCAAATTAAAGAAAATGTGGAAAAAGAATTTAACTTAGTCAAAAAATCACTGAAATAATTTAAGTAATTAAAGTGCGACAAAGTCTCAACCTGACCAACAAGTAACATTAATGTCTCATTTGTTTCATTGCATTTCATGATTTCATTGGTTTCATCGACTAGGAGTGTTTCTCCATATGCAACTACCAATTTATCCGAGTGTCAAAATTTTATCCATCTTGAGCGGCTAATGAATAATGAGACCAGTATAATCTTTATTGGCTAAACTTACAAGCTTCGCTGAAAATGGGCATTTGAGATCCAAAATGTGTGTAAAAGAAAGGTAAAGAATGTCGACAATGAGAAGGCACACATATTCCTTGAAACGATATTAATGATGTGGTGAAATCAGCTCCTCATTTTCTTCTTCTTGCTAAAGTTATGAGAGCTCATTAGAGCGCTCCATTCGTGCTTGTTTGTTTCAATTCCTCGGAGACCTGCAAGAGCTGAGATGCAAACAAACACGACCTATGATGCATATTCTATCAAAAAAATGCACGAAAAGCTCGTCATTTTTGTGTTCCATCATGCTAAGTCCACTTGATGCTTTCACCCCCCAAAAAAACCTACTCTATGCATGAATCCTCATAATAATGTCTCCCTTATAATAAAATCAGGACTCGATAAATACTGTATACATTTGATGTGGCAGTCTCATATCATTAGATTCACAAGCTTCAAGTGATTTTGCCATTTGAGGTTGCATTGTCGAATAATACTGACCAATTGGTTCAACTTTCAAAAGGAACTTTTCGAAACTAGAATTTTGAGCAAGCAGAGGCACATTACATGATTGGACACTACTGTCAATTGTGCGAGGAGACCTAAAGGATCGTTATAAGATACCACCATCGAGAGTATGAGCTAAATATAGAGGTATTGTTATTGATGCAGGATTTATTTAATACGGTAAAATTTTGTCTATGTTTCTTCACTTGAAAATTTTCACTTTTCAGAAAATTCTAGATTTTTTGTAACTTTTTAGGAATAAATAATTTGAATGGACGATTTGCCTTTGGAATTTAATTACAGCTGTTTCCTAGAATTTCAAATAGTTGGACCCTACAATAGAATTTCCTTTTTCTAATGTTTTCCCAATTTTTGGTTATTCCGATTTTCCTATTTCCTCTTTTTTTTAATCTTTTCAGTAATTTTCATTATTTATTCCTTATTTTCTATTTTTACTTAATTCAGTTATTCCCATCAAATGGTCTAAACTGTGGAAAAAGTCTCTTACTGCTTAAAAAGTAGTTTTATAATTCTTAATTAGTTGAATTATAACCATTATCAAATGGTTTCTTTACTAACTTTGATTGATATATAAATGTACTTCTCCATCTATAGTCAATTGATTTTGAATCCATATCGTAATAGTTGTATTGCAGGGCAAGTGGTTGCATGGATGTCAAACATCTCAGGTCCACAAAATCCTTTATTTAAAAAGAAAGCTATTCCCTGTTTCATTCAACAGTATGTGGAATTCTTTCATGCATCCTTTGTAAACTGGTGGTTGGTGAAGTCAATCGTGCATTTCTTTCTCAAAAGAAACTTGCGAGTCGTTAAAGATCATGCAGGTTGTGGGCCCAAAGGCCCATGTCCATGATAGCATACAATAATAGCCCGAGTACAACCAGTAATCCATTTGGGTCCAAGATAAAAGCTCCAGAGGCTCTTCCTTTGTTTCTGTTTCAAAAATTTATCCCCTTTGTTTCTGTTCTTAAAATTTCATCCTTTTTCACTCCGAAAAGTACAAGAGGAAACTAGGAAAGGGTTTTGGGTTTTTTTCCCCTCCGAAAAGCAACGTTGTTTAGTTTCAGTCTAACCTAATCAATGAAAGAATATGACCAGAAGCCATTTCAAGTTTCAGGATTTCACAATAATAGATGAACTAAATGCTTTCCGTTTCTCGCATATCCAGTTGAGCTCCCCTCAAATTCCGAAACCTTCCGACTTCAAAATGGCATAAATCCCCAAAATATATGCAAAGGCAGATGTAAAATGGATGATTTTTTTTTAAAATTCTACATCCATTAGGATTCGAATCAACAATGTTTCAGCTGAAATAAGCTGCTTTGTTCAGTAAAATGGATGGTTACTCCTCCCACCTTTCGAAAAAACCATTCGTCTGACAGTCCAAAATTAAAAAAAAAAAAAAACTAATTCGTTCGACAGTAACGTTGATTTGCTGACGTATGAGTTCCCTCTCTATCTTCTATATAAAGGAACACTACCTTTTCCTTCACATCTTGTGCTTTCTGAAGATGGCTTTCCAGCTGAACCTGACTGTTCTATTGGTCCTAGGATGCCTCCTGAGTTCTGTGACGGCCAGAGAGACGCCCAGCGAGCTTGGCCACCTCACGCTTCAGGAGAGGCTGTCCGTTGGTGGCATCGGAGACTGCTGGAATGCATTGCTGCAGCTGAAGTCCTGCACGAATGAGATCGTCCTCTTCTTCCTGAACGGTGAGTCCTACTTGGGGATGGACTGCTGCCGGGCCATCCGTGTTATCACACGCCAGTGCTGGCCTAGCATGCTCTCCTCCTTCGGCTTCACGGCCGAGGAGGGTGATATACTCCGTGGGTACTGCGATGCAACGGTGGCTCCAGGAATGACTCCTCCAGCACCTGCTCCTGACGGTCCTACAGCAACCACGGTATTCGTTGCAGACAAACTGATGGATTAGGAGTGCCTACAGTATTCATGGATTTAGCAGCATGGTTTTCTTTACTTCGGCTCTTTGGCTACTACTACTCTTACCTACTATCTGCACTCCGTTGCAGAGTGCTGGTTTACTGTTTTCTTTTCTTTTCGGAAGTTCAGGTTTACTGTTAAGTGTCCTAGTTCTCTAGTATATCGTGTATAAGTTTCTCTACGTCATCCAGATCTTAATTGTGGTGTTTGCGTCCTTTTAGTAAATGTTGTGATACTTGCTTCCTGGACCACATGATAATCCTTATATTGCAGTGGCTGCACTTTATGGCATTATTTTATCATCTCAAGTGCTTGCACCATGATGTCTCTCAAACAACGGCTTGGTATACCTGAGAATAATTAATAAATTGACCAACGGGTCCTTTCAACATTGTGGTTATAGCTCAAAACCTAAGGACCCCAACTAACACTACTACATAGTTTAGAATGTCGACGCCATTAAGCAAAGAGCCTTAACCACGACTACAATTTCCAACACGGTTTAGACAAACGAGCACTTTTCCTTGGGCTGAAACATGAGAGACCGACTGCAGGCCGACCTCTAACCAAAGTGGGGTCACTTCAGAACATTTCAGCCCATGATTAATTTCTGTAGAGAGACACCCATGTTATCAACTTTCTGTGGTTAGACCAACATATAATTAGTTTCCAGTAATATAAGACTAGCAATTTTAGTCTAGTCATAATCCAATACATGTATATCCACTGACATACAAGAAAATATGACATAAAATCCAGATCTCATTTTCTTATATAACCCCATCCAAAACCAATTTTCAAAACACCAATTTCTTTCTTTTAATCAAAACTCTGACAATGTATATGTACTTATAAAATAAATTGAGGCATGCAAAGTGAATCCATTAAAACGTGACAGGAAATAGGAAGTTGAAACGATTTCAACCATAGAAAGGGAGCAAATTGTGTGCCAAAACTATAATTCGTGAAAATTTTGTCAGCCCATGGATCAATCCAAGATGTAAGTCACCATCCATTTCTTCGATTTAAAAAATTTAGATCTCCAGTGTAAAATCTCAAAACATCGGATGGAAATCCACATGACATTTCAGTTTTTCAGTCCTATTAAGATTGATGACAGACGTTTCTGCAATTCTCGTAATAGTTAATAGGTTTAAAGAATATTTATGATGTGTGAAGAGTGGAAGAGGTACAGTTGTCATTTTGCCATTTTATTGCCACCTGAACTCGTGTTCTTAGTTTACTCTAATCCAGTCAAGTTCCTGTGATATTCCAACTTCCAAATCCACTAGCATTTTCAACTGAAGAGTTATTTATCCCACTGCCTTCCAATCTTCCTCATTGAAGGACTCTAGATGTAACTCTCCAGCAATTACTAGCTATCATAATTTCATGAGCACCCACGATGTTAATAACCTACACTCCCACATCTGTTGTAAATAAATTCTAACGTTTTGTGACAATTAAGTTCCCCTTCCTGCTTTCTATCTATACTGCATCACTCACCTGATCCATACACTTCTGTTCACCATCCCAAGCGAAAATAGTCGCCATAAAAGTAGTGCAGAGTGCAAACTCTCTCACGCAATGGCTATTCTCAAATTCCTCCTCTTCGTAATACTACCATGTTATCTCCTGTCCAGCAACACTGCAGCCCGGTCACAGCCCTCATCTGGTCAGAAGCAGAACTTGACCACCCGATTGCAGATGGATATTGGCGCAATTCAGTGCTGGGACTCCCTACTTGAGCTCCGAGCTTGTACGGGCAAGGTAATCCTCTTCTTCCTCAAAGGGGAAGCTTACCTTGGCCCCAACTGCTGCCGTGCCATTCACGTAATCGAGAACCATTGCTGGCCAACCATGCTTGGAGCACTAGGCTTCACCTCCAAAGAAGGTAACGTACTCAGAGGCTACTGTGATGCATCCGAAACCAACATCCAACCACCACCACCAACACCTTCAGCTGCTGCTGCGTTGGGCCCTTCACTTGCACCCGACGCTGCCGATGCAAGTCGTTTCTAGTGGCTTAGTGTAATAGACTATGACATTCAGGCTTTCTACTTTCTAGTTGTTTCTGCTTGGGTTAATTATAGTTTACTTTCAGTTTTTTACTTTGTTGCCGGGGTTTCTACTTTCTAGCGCTTCGCTATTGTTATTTTGGCTTTCAAAAAAGGTATTGTTATTTTGAACTATGAACGAAATTTGTGGCTCATATGAGAAAAATTTTGCATGGAACAGTTGGTGATGATCACACTTTTATTGAAATTGATATAAATTTGTTGTATGGACAAATATAAGGAAATCGAACAATAAAGTGATCATACTGCGTTAGTAGTTTCCAAATCTAGCTATCAACTATTAGATTGAGCCCATAAAACCAGATTATTGCAAACCTTTATTATCCAGTCAAGTCACTGATTCCTCCGTGTCAATATATTTGGAAAGAAAACTATCAGCCATTGCAACAATAGCCAGAGGCAACATCTGTGAAAAAAGAACTACGAAAATCAGGAAATACCTAAATAGCATCGAAACAGAAGATTCAAAGAAACGGCACAAAATAACAAAATCATTGTTACATGGATGAAATAATTCTCAGAGATTAGTCTTCCAGCCACTGTGTTTGCTCCTTCCTTCACGGATGGTACCAGAAATCTTCCGCTCATGACGATGATGCTTCCTTCCTGGAACTCCATGGTTCCTCTTGTTTGGTTGTACAGGTAGAGCTGGACCTGGAGATGGAAATGAAGTTGCCGATGCTGGAGAGGGTGGTGGAGACAAAGCTGGAGGTGGCAGTGGAGCTGAAACCGGCGGAGGAGGTGATGGAAGTGGTGATTGGGCAGGTGGAGATGAAGCAGAAATTGGAGCTAGTGCAGGAGATGGAGGTGAAGCAGAAATTGGAGGAGGAGGAGGTGAAGCGGAAACGGGAACTGGACCAGGAGGAGGAGGTGAAGCGGAAACGGGAACTGGACCAGGAGGAGGAGGTGAAGCGGAAACGGGAACTGGAGCAGGAGGAGGAGGTGAAGTGGAAACTGGCACTAGAATTGGAGACGGATATGGAACGGGAGCTAGAAATGGAGGAAGAACTGGAACGAGAGCTGGAATCGGAGACAGAACTGGAATTGGAGCAAGGACTAGAACCGGATCTGGATCAATCACCTCAGGAAGCATCGGCTCCGAGTTGAGCGAATGAGAACGAGAAAAATCCCCAACCGGGGACAGGTATCCATCCTCCACACTCGAATTCCACCCCTCCCCGCCCGATCCACCGCCAAGAACCCCTCCCAGCCCATGGATCGAGATCCTCGCCGTCAAATACAGATCCGGAGGGAAGATCCTCATCCCATCGACCGTCACAACGTCACCGGAGTCATTCCACCTTCCCACCGCCACATCTCCCCCCGGCAGCAAGGTCTGGAGGAAGCTCCCAACAGGAAAGGCACAGAGATCGGCGAACGAGAGGCGCCGGGCCAACACGTGGCGGCGGAGGGTCCGGACGTAGTCAGATCCCTTGGAGGCGAGATCGATGGCGAAGAGTTCGGAATTGGGAGGGGCCAAAAGGGTGAAGGACTCGCTCTCACTGGAGGAGGTGATTCGATATCGGATGTCGGAGGAGAGGATCGCGTTGGCGAAGAGGTCTAGGCCGTTGGAGCGGAGCGGGGCGAGGGCGTTTTGGAGTTCGACGTCGGAGATTATGGCGGAAGCGTGAGGAAGGAGGAGGAGGAGGAAAAGGAGAGGGAGGTGGAGGAAGGACGTTGCGGTTGTCTCCATTGTGCAGAACAGAGTGGCAGACTGGCAGTAGTTTGAATTGGGGGAGTAGTTTGTATTTATAGGGTGGAGAGAGGGAAGCGGTTAGGATTCTGTTATGATTCTCGCCCCTGGGCTTCTAGAAAGTGTGAGCGGGCTGGAATTTCAATGTTTTGGCGGGAAAGGAGAGAGCCATCCTTCAAAAAAATATTGTTGTGTGTGTGTTTTTTTTTTTTGGTAAACGGTAGAAAATTGTTGTGTATTTTATTAAGAATTTTTTTATCATGATATAGGCGATGATATTGAAACTTTATCTCATAGATATCTTTTAAAAGATTGATGGCTGTTCATTTGGACGTATAATATTAGCATTCTTGGAAAACAGATGGGATGCTCTTATATGTTGAAGAAAATATGATATTTTTTTCCAAGAACTTTACTCACACATGACCCCTAAGATAATCAGTCTTGCATGGAATGTATATTTCTACTTAAAATGTTGATGATATAATTAAGAATTCAAAATTGATGATATGTAACCTAATCATTGTTCACAAGATGGTTGTATTCTTGTAATTTGACCTTAACTTGGTGAAAATATAACATTTTGGTTAACATCCATTAAAGTCTATGCAATTTATTTATCATAAGAAATGTAGCTAATATTCTTGACACTACTCCCAAATGTCATTGCTCTGTTAGAACAAAACAAAAGTCTATTAGCGAGACAAGCTTGATCTTTTTTACTTAAAATGGTAAACCTCAACCATGATATATTGAATTATTAACTTTGAAAGCGATATGGCTGTAATGACTTGATTTAGTGGTGTAGTTATACAAGAGGTCGGAAGTTTGACTCCCACAGACATAATATATATTACGATTATATTATTGTATTATTCCTTTTTTGAATTCGTATCTCATGAATGACGGATTTCAAAAAAACTTTGAAAGCGATATCTTCTCTTTACACAAAACAAACAGCAAGACATCATAGATACATAAAAGCACAAAGGTATTTATGTTTGAACCCTACAGTCTGTAATCTCTTCCGACACGTTTTGGAGTTTGGAATCCTTGTCATTCAGTTTCCTTGTTAGCTTCCTTTTTCTCATGGTGTTGATGGAAGGCAAAAACTCCACTTCCAAATGCCACCGCAACCGTAGCCTCCTCCTTTACCTTGTGCTTGTGTGCCTTCTCAGAATCTTTCTTTGCTTGGTGCTTTTCATGCTAGATAATCTAAGATAAGTACTTATCAAAATTAAGTATGAAGTTATAGAATATATGAATATATATTTATTAATGTGGAAGCTTATTCAAAGAGTCCTTTGCTAGCAATTGAACTAGACTTTTTTCTTAAATGACATTTTTCTCAAATATATGGAAAAGGTTTTGTGTACACGCAATCATATAAAATTCATCTCAAACCCTTAAAATCTGTAGTTAGAGATCTAATGATTATTACTTTAAAATCATTGAATTTGTCATTTATATTTTTCTATAAACTAAAAGTTTCAAAATTACTTAAATTTTATTTATAGATAATCTAAATGACGTATATCAAAATTTATAGAGTTTATTTTGCATTTGCACCCTTAAACATGTATTATGAGCTTATCCTTAAAATACTTAAATGACAACAAAAGCCTTAAATTAATCACTCTAATTGATAACAGATTTCCAAAATTAATGTGAAATCAAATTAATCACAGTTTATGAAGTAGCTAGGTTAGTGTAACATCTGTGCTTGGATTTTTCCATTTAATATAAACCATGGATTTCTTGTAATTATTTGTATATGGTTTATTAATGGTAAATTCAATTTGTGTTTGTTGGTTGTGGGTTCCCTCTGTGTTTTGTGCTTTGGTTTCTCCCCTGTGGTGTGTTTTCTGTGGCCAGTGGGTCGGTTCTGCTTTG
>JAMKQA010029524.1:0-59863 GCA_024699735.1 Posidonia australis
GGCCCGGCCCAGACCAGCCCGCGCTGTGCGCAGGAAATGGCCGTCGGCCCGTGGGCCCGACCCGGCCCGGATGCAGGCCATGGGCCTGTTGCGGCCTGTTTCGTGGGCCGGGCCGGCCCGACCCGGCCTGTTTTCCATGTCTAACTATGGCATCAAAATTTACTTTTTCTATAGGTAAAAGATTCTTAAGCGATAAGTGATGCAAATTATCAAAGAAATCAGTGGAAACTTTGGTTTGCCTTAAAGGCTGACATGAAGCAGAAGAAAGATTGCAAAATATGAAATTGGTCGAAGAATCGGAAGAAGAAGATACATTGATTTTTACAGTTGAAATGAAGGTCTCAAATGAATGATTTTCTATTTATTTTGTAATTTTATTTTTTGTAAAACTTATGCTTTGGTTTGTAATTTTATCTACTTTGTTTACTTATTTGTGTAATTTCAATGTAAATTATTTAATAAAATCATTTTTTAAATTTATTTATTTTTTAACTATCAATATATATATATATGAAAAGGGTCAGGCCTTGGTCCAACCTGACCCATGCCTGACTCGACCTGGTTTAGCTAAGGGCCAAGGGTTGGGCTGAGCTCAGGTCCTCAAATCTGAGCCTGACTTGCTCTTCATTTGGAGGGTTGATCAAGCTTGAATTACACCTCTAGATTAGACATATCATACAAGAATTGATCCTGCTTTGCAATATACAAGTGATTAAGACCCTATTTTATTGTTACACCTTCCTTTTTTTTTTCAAGGCAATTTTCAATTTTTTTATACCTTCAAAGCTCAAACCACAAAATTACTTTTGCAATAACCAGGCAATTTTCAATTTTCTTCCATTTTATGCTTGGTACGATTAAACAATTCACGTCAAAAGAAATACGAGATGTATGGACCAAAGTCGTTGGGTATAGATCAAAAGACCTAAAATATGATCTCAAAAAAGTAATATGAAAAGCAAGACACACTTTTTCTCTATAAAATACAAATCAATAAAATAAAATAAAATAAAATTGAATCACATAAGAAGTGAAACAAGAGTTCATTTTGAAAATATACTAGGATGGGTGTTTCTATGGTTAAACAATTTTCTCCCAAGGATACAAGTGGAATTGAAAAATTGTTTGAAATTAAGAAACTAAAATTCTAAAACATTTTTTTTTTACTTATATATGATTCATAAGGAAACATTGACTTATCAAAAAGAAAAGTAATCATTGAAAGTAGAGCTTCCTATTTTCCTTGTGACTTAGAAAATATGTATAAGTCATGTTGTTTGTACACGTTGTAGGAAATGATTTAACAGGAAACTAAATTATACTACTTGTCAAGTATGTGTAAACTTTATGGAATTCATTTCTCTATCCATCCCTTAAGATTTGAACAAAATAGACCCTCCTTTCTACAGATGGAGTTGATATGCTCACTTTAATTGAGATATTTCTATAAACTATTGATTTTCACATAATTGATATTTACTTGATTCATAATAATTTTAGTAAACTTAATAAGTAATTATGTATAATAATTCTTTACTTAAGAATATATAGTGAATTTTAATAAACTTTATTACCAAATAATGGTATATGTTAATATTTTGTCTTATTTATTTAAAAATACATAATAGAATATTTTGGTTTATTTGAATTATTATAAGTACTTAATAGGTTCTTCGGGGCGTTTAAAGTTGTGGCATTCATTAAAGTAACCGAGGACGTCACGTTCACCCTAAAATCTTCTTCCTTTATATATGACCTTACACAAACACACATGAGTTGTTACGTTTGACTAAAATCTCCATCTCTTGGGAATGGAAGCAATAAGAGCGTATTCAAGGGATCAGCAGGCGACCAAAAGCAAAAGAAGAAACATTGGGATGTGACTTTTGTTTGGTAGATCACGGAAAATGAGAAAAGCTGATCGGCTATGTTGGTAAATGCATACGTAAGAAAGGGAATGGCCACTAATAGTTCCTCCACAGTAGCAGATGCTGCATGTCTACTTGTTGAATCCAAGAAAGTGACATCCCACGTATTTTTTATTTTCCTCATCTATTGTTTCTAGTACTTAAAAATCTGATATTTCCCATCAAAAGTGGCAATTATGGGTCAGACAGTTTCTAGACAAGTAGTTTCTGCTGAAATGATTCAAAAACTCCACCAAAATAATCTAAACAACAGTATGCTTATCAGTATCAAATAGTTTTTGGAACAGTGTTTGTTTTACGTCTTCAGAAACTAAAGATTGACAATTTTTTTATTTTTTTCTTTGTTTATCCTACTATAATTTATGTTATTATTTAAAAAATCTCTCCATATTTATAAAATCTACCCTTGATTAACCCAACCACTGCCTGTCTGCCTCTAGCCACCGTTGTCGTCCCGCCCTCCGCCTTGCTTCGGTCGTCCCATACCAACTCCCAACCCTCTGCCTCGTCTTTGTCGTCCCACTCCACCTGATCAGAGGCATGGTTGTTGGTTCCGTCTTGCCTCGTCCCATCATCGTCGAGCCAGGCCTTTGCCGACCCAAGCGTGGTATTCCAGCTCCCTAGTCTCTGCCTCGCCTCTGTCGTCCCACTCCACCTGATCAGAGGCGTGGTAGTTGGTTCCGTCTTGCCTCGCCTCCCTTCCATTGACCTAGGCCTCTGCTGACTCAGATGTGGTACTCTAGCTCCCAGTCCTTTGCCTCGTTTTCATCGACTCAGGCATGGTATTCCAATTCCCAGTCCTCCGCTTTGCTTTCGTTGACCCAAGCCGCCATTGACTCAGACATGGTACTTCAGCTTCCAACCCACCTTGCCTTCATCTTGGTTTCGTCGTTCAATGTGAGAGGGGTGTCGGAGTAGCTTGGAAGGAGGGGTGGGTAAGAGAGAGAGGGGTTGAAAGAAAAGTTAGTTAATGGATATTTTTATAATTAATGTCAAAAGTTAACTACTAGCAAATGATTCAAAAGTTAATTCTTCCCATAACTCCTACTAAAGAGACCCTATGTCAAAACATTTGATATTGCACGAATGCCTTCAACCAACTATTTCATTATATATTGTTGATTTTTATCACAACTCAGCTTACAGCATTTACATTAAAAGTTAAAACCCAGTGCAAGGATACCAGAAAAACCGGATGCAACAGAATATATACACTTGGAATTTCTGACAGACACAGGAACCATTTTGCTTGCCATCAGCCAGTGAAATGGGAAAGAAACCAAGACAACCGAGGGAGTGAGGGGCTCCTACAAACAGTACAGGCTCTGGCCCTTGTCAACAACAATTTGATGGGGAAACAGCAATTCCTACAAAATAGTACTACTTCTCTGGCTTATTGTCATTTGTCAACAACAATTCGTTGTGGAAAACAACAGGAAGAAGAACAAGCGGAGCCCCACGGGTCATGGTGAGAAAAGGCAGACTTGGTACTTAAAAGGAAACGAGGACCCCTCTGTTCCCACGAGACAAGGTCATGTGGATACGTAAAGGATTAAAATGACCCATGACCAGATTTGTTGCCCCACCATGCAGGGCCACATGGGGATCAAATCCGTGATGCGCCTGCCTCAGCGTGCTCCCTTGATCCGGCACGCGTGGGCCTCTCCGTGAAAGCTACTGCAACCAGCAGTAGCTCACACCACCCCTTCAGCTTTCCTCTCCTCTTCTTCCCTTAACAACTAACTCATCTCAATGGTAGGAGAGACATTTAGGGGCTCCAACCAATCAATGTTCAGTACTGAAATCTGTGCACTTTTGATTGGTTCAGTTCACAAGTTCAGAAATGAGAATATGCTGAGATCCAAAAACAACAAATCCATTAAAAAGTTCATGTAAAAATTCTTCTACAATCACAATGAAAAAAAATGCTTATTTTAAAAGTCTTGTTGGCCTTTTAGGATCGATGGTCATCAAGTTGCACAAAAGCAACGACAGACTTATATCAATCCTAAAGATGATGCCAAATTCCTAATTTAAACAGCCTGAGCACTAACAACTAGAATCATGTTAATGACCTAAGGACCATAGTTCCAAATTTCTAAAAGTATCACAAAATTTTGCCAATACATGTTGGATTTGTAAATTATAGAGACAATATTTATGTATTTTGAAAAATACACAAATTCAATGAAATTTCAAATGTCTACAGTAACTTCAACAAGTTGTGCCAAACTAAAGTAATTTTTGTACTCAACTTGACCATGTCGAGTTGACACAGGAGTACAAAGGTTGATGCTGCTACCATTCTCTTCTTCAATTGCTCCTTAAGTGCTCTTCTTTGAATTGCTCTTCCACCGACGAACCTCCATTTTCTCTGATGGTACCATTTCTGATTTTTATTTTGTAAGTTTTGTGATCTATTAAGATATATTAAGATCTACAAAATATATTAATGAAAATAAATTAAGATCTATTAAGATATCAAGAAAATTTAGTACAATTACCACATATTTAATATCAAAGATATATTATTAAATACCAAACATATTACACTCACATCTTGAAACACTTACGTGTTACAGAAACAAATTTGATGACAAATGTTCCAAAAACACAAGACCAAACCACAACAATATTTCAATGCAACTACTCATTCTACTAGATATTAAGTGTATGCAAGATAAATGTTTTGGAAACTCTTAATTTAAACATATAATAAACAATTTTAGGTATGATTTACACTTCAACAAGTTTGTATTAAATGTATTTAACATTTTTCATATGATATATACTTAAAAAGTGAATCTAAGTAATCCTAAATATTTAACATTGATAACTTTAACTTATCTTAGAGTATTAAATTAAAATTTAAAGTTTTTTTTAACATTTCAATAGACTAACATAATTTTACAAAGTTTCCACTGAGAATTCCAACAAAGTTTGATACAATTTCTATTTTCATCGAACCAAAGTTCAACCCAAAATTAAAATTAAGACCCTTGGTAGATAACATTATGGTGTTGTATATTCCATTATAGCATGCCCTCGCAAATTTCAGATGTCAAATTAAAAGCATCTGAGATCATACGGTGAAAGATTGTTTGCATACAATAGTAATCTCAAACGGTCCAGATGAGTAAAATTTGTTTTCAGATTACACTAATACCATATAATACAAGTTCAACAGCTACAACAGCACCTCAAAAGCCACCACCAAGTGAAAATAATCTATTATTATGTACATTGATTGAAGATAAAAGATGAATGATTATTTATTGTTGTACACCACAATATCATCTAGTGCACAAATGAAGTAACTCGGAAGACAATAGGCCGAAACATGAAATTGCCCTTCTAGTCCCCAGGCAACAAAAAATGGGCGATGCGATCACTAATATGGTTTATTAACATATGGAACAGTTGATCGAATAAATAAATTAATGGAGCCTCATTAATTCAAAGTTGTGAGTCGGAAAACAGAAGGCTTTCAAAATGTCTACGTCTTCTAGCTTTTCTTCTGAAACATCTTCTATTTTCTCTCCATAAATAATCAATTTCACTAGAACAAGACAACAATTTCATATCAGGAACATCTTGTGTAATCGTATGCTGCACACATCTTCCCTTTCTAGAGCATGCTCTCTTAAATTCGTTCTGTCGAGGTGGGGGTGTTTGAGGTTCCCCATCTGTGCATCTGTCAAAAATGAGAATAACAGTTATATAATCCAAGGAAAAGAAGAAGAAGATTGTGTAGCTTACAAAACTAATGAAAATCATTTCGTATTGAAGCAACAGATAATTGCACTTTGGATGGCAGCCTTGTAGTTTATATTAGCCATAAAGAAACAAGGGTTATTCTAAGGAAAAAAGAAACATATGTACTTATTGTGCTACACAATGGCTATATCAGACTTCTACAAACACCACTTCCCCACTCACCACAAAACACTTGACGCATCTTCTAGCAACGATCTTTGTGTAGAAAATCATCAGTTTTATAACCCCTCCAGAAGTAAAAATTTAATGTTAATAACATCCAAAACACAATTGAAAAAAAGTGGTTCTTGTGTTCGTGGTAATGAGGGAAGTGGGGAAGTTTCACAACAGAGCACCTAGAAAACCCCACATATGAAGAAAATTTGAAGAACCAAATGAAGAAAATTTCGCAACAGAGCTTCTTGTTTTACTCTTTTATGTACATATACGATGTTGCAAGTGACCTACACTCAAGTAAACCCCACCTACGTAGAGTTACCTCCCAGACAGCTGGTCCCAAGCCTGGGCTGAAGAGGATTGTAGTAGGTAGGCAGCCAAATAAAACTTACAGCCACAGTTTATGAAATAAAAATCCAAGAAAGAAAGGATTTATGTGGACAACCCCTAATAGTGGGACTAGGGTATGGTGGTGGTGGTTGTATGAATGTCTTAGAAGGTTTAAGGTCCTTTTTATTAGGAAAAGGTTAAGGTTCTTCTAGGAGGTTAAGTACACAAGCACACGGCCACCACTGAAGCTTCTAAAAACATAAAAAAGCTTATCTCATACCAAGAGGTCAAGTACACATACACGTGCACAGCATCACTGAAGCTTCTAAAAACACGAAAACTTATCTCATACCTTGGACTAAATAAAGAATAATGCCTATGCCAACCATAACAAAATTTATATGCAATGAATATAGCCGCATTTACGTCACCTGTCTTCATCTTGCACTGCAGATGGCAATGATATGGACTCTCCATTGAGTGGCTTGCATGCTGGGCAAAAGAAAGATTTTGGTGGTGGTGTTTGCAAATCAATACAATCAAAGTGGTACCACTCATCACACTGGTCACATGCAATCATGGGTCTCCGATCATAGGGCTTCCGACAAATACAATAAAGTGTACTTCGATCACTTAACAGCTGCATAGAAGGAATGAAAGTGGTGACATCAAGAAAAATAAACATGCCTTCGATCACGTAACAAGTGGTTTATTACATAAGATTTAGTGATTTACATAATATACAACTACCTTCATCTCCTTCTCCATATGCACAGGCAGATTCTCACCCTCATCAATTACTTCAAATACCGCTTTTAACTCAAGTGCTCCTGAATCAGTAGCAGTCTGCAAAAATGGAGATGCAAGTAAATTCTGAATTAAATGGCTATTAGTATTTATGTTAAAAATGTGAACGGCTCAACTTTACAATCACCTTTCTTGCAAGATCTGCCCACTGCAGACTGATTTGCCTCATATATGTAAGCTCATGCATGTAATAGTCTTTCATTGTTATTTCCATTGCTAATCCCTGCAACATAATTGTCAGTTTAGTTGGATCTGGAAAAAATTATGATACTTGGGACACATTTCCATTTCACAAGCAAAACTTAATGCTGTATTTGAGACAAAATATCAAATAATATTGGGCAAAGACGAATAAACTGAAAGCAGATTATCGTGCAGCAACAAAATACCCCTTTAGGAAAAGACCTCACTCCAAAGTGCTCTGGGGAAAGATTGCAGTATCATCTTAATATTAGTTTTCTCATTGACCGCTCAAAAAGAAAGATTGCAGTATTGTCAACTAGCTTCTTTTTTCATGTTTCTCAAATATGAAATTATTAGCAAGCAATGAAATTTTTTTCAATAAATCTTGCATTACTTGCCATGATCATTAAGCATAACATAATTATTTATGAACAGACAACAAAACTTTCAAGGATAATATGCATAAAAACAAAAAAAGCTGTTATTGATGGGTCAGATATTAATGAATTCAGAGTCATATGCAAAGATAAAGAAGTAACTGTTAGAGATATATATGTATGTGTGGGTTGAGTATCATAGGTAATCTGGTTATTGGTCTAAGATAGCTGATCTATTATATATATATGTACCTACATAGAAACAATGATTATCTCTTTTTCCTTATCTTTTCCACCTCTAACATGGTACCAGAGTCCAAGATAAAACCCTAGGTAGCTATCACACATTCTCATTGCCACCGACCACCAATGTAGCAGCCGCCAACCGCCACTGTAGTAGCTGCGTCGGCCAACAGTTGCTGCTCCTCCACTGATGCCAACAGCCCCTCCGTCGACCATAGCACCGCCGGTTCTCCCTTCCTGGCCCATCAGCCCAGCCGTCAGAGCTCTCCAGGCTAGCCGCCGGCCACAGCAGGCCAGTCTAGGCCTTTCTTGCACATGGTCAGCCATTGGTGAGCCCTCCGGTCCTCTCTTGTCCAAGCATGGGGGCAGTCCAACCCCTCCCGTGTCGTTGTCCGGCACCTCAGGCCATGTTTTAGCCCGTCTTCTGTCTTCGTTTCACACTTGTTGCTGAACAATTCAGTTCACATCTTGTGTGTTGTTTCTTATTCACTTCAACATGGCATTTTGGGAGTCGTTGGTAAAACATCTTAGTGACATCTCTGAGAAATTAAATGGCACCAATTATCTTCTTTGGTCATAAAATTTTGAAACCTTCATAGCTGCACATCGGAAGTTGAAGCACCTTACACACCCTCCTCCAGATAGCAAAGATGCCGCCTATGAGGATTGGTGTACTGATAATGCAGCCATTGTGACATGACTTGGAAACAATATGGAACCTTCAGTTACACATGGTATTATGTTACTGCGACCAATCAAGAAGATTTGGGATACATGTCGACTTACGTATGGACACGAGAAGAACATCTCTCAGATTTTTGAGGTCTATGAGCAGTTGTTCACACTTTATCAAGGTGAATGACCTGTATAGGAACATTTCACTCTTCTACGTGCACTGCTTCATGAACTTGAGATGTATCAACCTCTTGCCGGCGATGTCAGCCAGATGAATAGATGTCATGAGGAACTTGCAGTGGCTATCTATCTATTCAGTTTGAATTTTGATCTTAGTTTACAGATTTGAAAAGACAGATTTTAGGTGTTGCTAGTGTTTCTAACCTATAGACTATCTTTGGTAAGGTGTTATGGATTTCTACAAGGACTTCTACCTCAACTCCAGAATCATCAGCTATGGCAACTACGAGGGGACATGGACGTAGTGGTCACAGGGGTCGTGGTTGTGGGAGGTTAGACAGCGACGAATGTCCAAAATGCTCACATTGTGGACGACTGGGACATCGAGTAAACCGATGTTGGGATCTGATTGGCAGACCACTGACGGCACATGTTAGTACAGAGTCACCACCTGTGGCTTTGATCAGCGACGAGCAGACTTTTATTGTGTCTCAGGTTGACTGTAAGCGGCTCTTACAGCTAAGGTCACTGACTCCGCCGTCACTGCTAAACCAATAATTTCCTCAGGTACTAGTGCTCTCCTTGTATACAGGGACTCCTCTTGGATCTTTGATTTCTGTGTCTTCTACCAAATGTCAGGTATAAGAAATTTATTGACTCGTTTGTCTCAACTTTCTGATATTTGATCTATGACAATTGTCGATGGTTGATCAAGTCCTGTCTCAGGGGATGGGGTCGTGCAATCCTCTTTACAACTCTCTTGAAAATGTTCTTTTGTACCTGATCTTACTATTAATTTTCTGTCAATTAGTGTTATGATAAAACAATTATGTTGTTATGTCACTTTTTTTTCCCTTTCCATTAAATTTGTTAGCATTTGCAGACGGAGAAGAGGATTAATTTGGGTCATGAACGAGAAAATGGTATGCACTCACTGGTTAGTGATGATATACCTCGAAGACTTATGTCTGTGGTGTCCACATCTGAGCCTTCTTCATTGTGACATACCTGATTGGGTTATCTTGATGTTCTGTTTCTCATTTTGATTGTAAGTCGTGTCAGTTAAGTAAGCATCATCGTGCTTCCTTTAGACATTTGCATTTTGTATCGAGTCCTAGTATGTTTGAGTTAGTCCACTGTGATATCTGGGATTCATCTAGAGTTTCATCAGTGTCTGGTCATAGATATTATCTAATTTTTATTGATGATTTTTCGAGAATATCTTGGATATATTTACTTAAAGATCATGGTCATATCTATGATGTTCTCAAAACTTTTCTCACAGAAATAAAAAATCAGTTTGATATTACTCCAAAATATTTATGCATGGATAATGCCTTTGAATTTGTTTAATCCAAAGTTGCATCTTATTGTGTTTCATTAGAGATTATACATTAGACCTCGTGTCCCAACACTTCACAACAAAATAGAGTTGTCAAGCATAAACAGAGACATATATTAGACGTTACTCGTATTATAAAGCTTCATATGTGCGTTTCAAAATCTCTGTGGTCTGATGCTGTGCTCAATGTCACTGACCTTATCAATCGGAAGCCTTCTACTCCTTTTAGGGGTGAGGTCTAACTTCGCCGTCTTAAACTTTAAACTTGACACAACATTGTTTTCCTTAACCCTTTGACTCTTTAGATGTTACCTTTCTCTTGGTCTGGATAAAATGTTTCTTAGATCCATCAAGTATATTTTTATTGGGTATTCCAGAACACAAAGGAACTATCGTTGTTTTCACTCTCCTACTCGACGATATTATGTCTCTATAAGTGACCTTTGTTGAGTCCATGTGCTACTCTAATGAGTCTACAACTCTTGTTGAGTCTGTCCTTTCCATCTATTGTTGAGCTTTAGGACAGAGACTCACTAGCGACTCAAAATGTGCCTACAAATGTCTCTCATCATTTACAGGTATACTGCCAACGATACTTTACACCAGTGCCTCTCACAACTAAACTGACCTCCTTTGCATATGCAAATCCATTCTTCAACTCTTCCGATCTTCCTATTGTCCTTTGTAGAGGTACTCGTTCTTCCACTACTCATTCTATCTCTAATTTTCTATCACATAATTCTCTCCATCCTTGTTTTCGGAGCTCTAGTTTGTCCCTTTATGCTAAGTCTATTCCCAAGAATCATTAGGAGGCATTATTACTTCTTCATTGGAAGGCTGCGATGGATGAAAAGATTGCTACCTTGACTAGTCGTGATACTTGAGATTTAGTGACCTGTACTATCGGAGCTACAATGGTTACCTGTAGATGGGTCTATGCTATCCAATATAAAGTTGATGGAAGCATAGACAGATACAAAGTCAAATTGGTCGCTCGTAGGTTTACTTAGACTATGGTATTGATTACGCCGAGACCTTTCTGGTCGCTCATCTCAATTCCATCAGAGTTATACTGTCTCTTGCTATCAACAACTCTTGAGATTTGTACCAGTTGTATGTAAAAATACCTTCTTATATGGTGATCTGACTGAGTCTGTACTTATGGAATAACCACCAAGTTATATTGCTTAGGGAGAGGATAAAGTATGCAGACTGAAGAAGGCAATCTATGACCTAACACAGAGTCCTCGAGCATGGTTTGAGAAGTTCAATTAAGTGACTATAGCTGGTGGTTTCCAGATATGTACCATTGATCACTCGGTGTTCTACAGAAAAACTACTTGTGGATGTGTTCTACAGGTAGTATATCACTCGGTGTTCTACAGGAAAACTACTTGTGGATGTATTCTTCTAGCAATATATGTAAATGATAGAAGTGATAAAAAGGAGATTATAGACATTAAAGAACATCTAAAGGTTCATTTTTGTTACCAAAGATATGGGAAAATCGTGGTATTTCCTTGACATTGAGTTTGCTTATGTAAATGGGAAGATATCACTGTCTTAAAGGAAATATGTCCTAGATCTTCTACAGGAAACAGGCCTGCTGGGGTGCAAGCTAAAGAATACTCCAATTGATCAGACACTGGCCTTCTAGGACACCAATTCAGATTTGTTAATGGACCCCAGTCAGTACAGATAATTGATTGAAAATCTCATATATTTGATCGTGACTTGGTCAGATATCTCATATGTAGTTAGTCTATTGAGCTAGTTAATGCATGAATCCAGAAGAGTACACTAGACTGAAGCTTTGCGTGTTCTATCTTATGTCAAAGGTGTTCCAAGCAGAGACTTAGTTTACAGAAGAAATGGTCACATGAAGATTATGGCCTACTCATATTTAGAATATGTAGGAGACCAAGGAGACAGGAAATCAACATCTGATTTGTACTTATGTAGGAGGAAACTTGATCACTCGACGTATTAAAAAACAAAATGTTGTGTTAAGATCTAATGCTGAGACAGAGTATAGATCCATGACTCAGACAGCTTGTGAGATGACGTAGATTAAGTCACTCTTGGTGGAGTTTGGTTTCGGTCATAAGCAACTCATGTCGATGCATGGTGATAATCAGATAGCCATTTTTATTACAAATAATCTTATCTTTCATGAGCGCACGAAGCACATAAAGGTTGATTATTACTATGTGAGAGATCTAGTTATGAAAGGTATTGTGTCTACACTTTACACTCAGTCATTAGAGCAGCTTGCTGATATCTTCACAAAGGAATTTAGTGTTGGTGTTTTCAAATCTTTATGTAACAAACTAGGCTTAGTTGATATGTATGCTCTAACTTCAAGACGAGTGTTAAAGATATATATGTATGTGTGGATTGAGTATTATGGATAATTAGATTATTGGATATCCATTAGTCTAGGATATCTAATGTATCCTATATATACGTACTTACACAGAAGCAATAGATTATCTCCTTTTTCTTATCTTTTCCACCCCTAATAGTAACTAATGGCTTCTACCTAAGAGAGAATACTAGAGCACTATTCTGCGTAGGACTGAATAAGTGACGGGAGACAATATTTCAAATCTTAAAGTAAGAATGAGGATAGATTAAAAAAATCAGCTAATTTAAGCTACAAGACCAGCTTAAGTTACACATGCCAAAAGAAACCTCTTTTATCACACGTTGAATTTGGTGGAATCCTGGCTTTTTTGGATCATTTAAAATCTTCTTGACTTTAATTTTCCACGAGTGTCTTCTCAAAGCTGACTCAAGATTGTGGACATCTTGCTGACAATAGACTCCAGCCAGCGCTACTGCCTGAAAAAGATTGAGCATCAAATCTTGGAGATGGCTGTAGATTATGCATATCAAAATGAAAAGAATTAACCCATCATTTTCCTGATCGAATTGGGGAATGCCTTTTTCAAAAGATCAGTTCAAATCCCCAGAAGGCCATACTAATTTTCCAAAAGTGAATGAGAAATTACAAAAGGAGTATGAATAATACCAAAAGAATAAAATGAAGAGAAGGTTAATACCTTCAAAGCGGTCAGAAGGCTTTCAGAAACAAAACTGAGATCCTTGAGAAACGAAGTATAGGCATCACTCACTATTCTATCTAAATATAACCTACATTCCGCAGCTTTATAAGCAATTTCTTTTACTAAATCTCTTTCTTGAACCCTGACAAAAAACAATCAGTTAATTCGGTTTCAACAGATAAGTACATATGTCACATATGACAAATTTTAATCAGCAATTCTACTTTCATGGTACAGAGCACAGTTACAAAGCAAAAAAAATTCATCTAACAGGGCAATTTCTGGGCCAACTAGGAAAATCTTGCCATGCTGTAGGATATGTTGGCATAAAAAAGAGAAAAGTTGAGAGAGAGAGAGAGAGAACAGAGGAAGTAGCTCGACTTGGGAAGTAAAGTTTACTGCAGTGTACTTATACATTACCCTGAATAAAATTCCTCTCCATCCGCTAAAAGGTCAAGGAATAATTTTAGTTCAGGGCGCTTCCCTTTCGATATCTGCAACATTTAACAAAATATTTACCATGAGAAGGAGCCACAACTTCCGGTGAAACCGAATCGTTGCACAAATCCCATACCAGTGGCATCCCTCCATTTCTAGAAATAGTTCCTGTTTCCACACAAAGGCAAAATGAGCATGCATACTCATTTGTCATCCCAGCAGTGGCAAGTGGTGGCCCCACACATGAGAAATGGTATCTGCAATGATGAATCTACCAGGAGCTTGTAAGGAACACGTCCATATAAAATTACGAAAGACAACCAAGATATGCAACACATTGGAGAGCCCCAGCGAAGCAAAAAAAAGAGGCAAAAGATAAATAAATTCTATCAATACTATATTATGCAAGGAAAACCTTAATGGAGATGGTGACGGCTATATTCGCCACATGGACACTAAAAGGTACTCACGTCAAAGAAATATGTGGTCAAAACTGTATACAGCAAGTGGAAATATCTTAATGCATAGTTAGAATCCAAACAGATACTTTACCTGTCCTCACATGTCAAACAAGTGAAAGCATCCTCATTTCCAGAATAATTTGGGCAACAGACACAGAAAGAGTTTGCTCTACATCCCTTTGAACTGTTATATAAACACATTGCCCTATCCATAGATTGTTTGATCTGTTGAAAATAAAATGTCATCTCAGATACTATCTTACAATACTAAAGCAACAATTAACAACAAATTTTAGTGCAGAAAGAGCTAAAGCTAGATATTTCCATCAAGTAAACCTTTGCAAGGATGTTGACTAAGGAACCAATATCACCACATGAAGGCTTCACGATCTCATGGCATCGCATAATCCAATTCTCAACCTTTTCAGTTTCAAGCAAGATCTTATCAAGCTCTGGACTACCCAAGGCATCAGAATCTGCAAGTTCCTGAAAATATGCAAGAAAACATGATAGTGAACATTAAAAAGAGAACTATCAGTCCTCACAGTTCACTAGCTACAAGTAAATTAATGGTCACAGCAATATCTTGTTGCACAAAGTAAAACAAAAGTTGACATCTTGCAGTAAGCAAAATCTATTCCTAGTCAAAATTGAAAATTAGAAAAGCAATCAACTGAATTGTGTCATTACAGGCCACATCAGTATCATGTCACAAAGCATAATAAATGTTATATTGTTGCATAGGAAAATCTTTCCTAAGAAGACCAGTAAAGTTGGAAGGAAAACGATTGAAGATTATTTGAATGTGCTCATCGAAGATGGCCTATGGAATCAACGAGTCCATGGACAAACTGTAAACAAAGATCAAGGAGATATAATTTGATAATTGGGTGAAATGCTGACCATTTAAGCATGAAAAGCAGTAAAAGCAGGACCCATTGAAATAGAAACCACACAAGGACAAGCACTTTTTTTTTTGAAAGTTCTGCATTCATTGGGATTTGAACCCATGACTTCCTAAATGGAATAATAATCACATATTGAATGAGCTATACTTTATTCGATGCAGGTTAAATAAACAAGACAGGTATAACCAAGAGGTTTGTTAATTTATTTTTGTAACAACCAAGAGATATTGCATGAGGAAAATATCCAATTGCGCAATAATTAAGTGAATCAAAGTTAATGCACTATACATCGCAAAGATTCTGACATTCAGCAATGTCTCTGATTGAGAATGGACACTAAACAAGTGCTAGACAACAAACGATAGAGTATTCATTTGCTAGTTAGTCAACTCTAAAATAGCAGCTCCAACTGTTAGAAATTAACTTAAAACCAATTCTTTATTAATATATAAAGCATATTCTAGGTAACTGCAAATCAGAAATTGTTACTGTTAGAGTAGATGGCAACTGCTACAATGTTTTCAGCATAGTTCCTGCTGTAGTTCCGACGATAGCGGGGTTGAGGAGGCTGGCGGCTAGGGTTAGGGTTTCTAACCTATGCTCTTTAGCTCTTACACAACCACCTCCTTTGGGCTTCACACAAGAGGAGGAAAAAGATGGAAATACGGTTTCATGGACTATGCTGAAAAATCTAAAAAATTTCTAGAATTGCAGACTTTACTATTGTTACTTGAGGATTGCCAATCCCCTTCTATTGGATTGATTAATGTCATCTTTTGGATGATCACCTGATGATTGTTGTTCTTGTGTATGATACATATTACCTTATGGTTGAGTCCTCTACCATAACTCTGCCTGCCTATCTATTACTGTTGCTACTATTACAACTGCTATTACAGTATTACTACTGTTGCTACTACTATTGCCACTACTATCATTATTCCTTCTAAGCTATGTATTTATTTGTTGTAATTACGTAAGAGTCAATAGTAGATTGTGCATGTTAGATGCTTCAGTATGAGGAGTGTTAGAGTAGATGGATCATTATATGGATCTTTGTGTTATTCATTCATGAGGTTTCTTGTAGGTCGAGTATGTCTTTTCCTATATATAGGATATTGTACTCTCTTTGTTACGAAGTAATATGATTCTCTTTGTCCCTAATAGTCACTAATCATTCGTAAATGACAAATCTCAAACATACACTAAACAAGTATTAGGTAACAAATAATAGAGTATCATTTGCCAGCTAGTCAAATCTAAAAATAGGAGTTCAAACTATTATAAATTAACCTAAAACCAATTTTTTTAATATATAAAGCATGTCCTAGGTAACTGCAAGTCAAAAATTGTTATTAATCGTCCCCAAATGACAGATCTTGAGCATAAAGAATGCATTGCAGTCATGATTTCATCATACTATTATGATTGAACTCGATTTCACCTAAGCAATATGCTCGGAAGAAGAAAACATCTTCATCCTTTCTTTCCACCATGAATTTGTAGTGCCATATAATTCAATGAATTTTAGGAATATTGAAATATAGACATTCAATTCAAATTCAATTGATTATGAGTGAAGAAATCTATCTTATATATAACCACAAATCTCATTTCTATATTTTTCATTGTGGGATTATTCCAACACTATCTTTTACTTGTGACTTCTTTTAGGTCCTACTAGTGTCTCTTTAGGAAATTTTAGACATGAGTGTGGATGTGGATAGACTTGGGCCTAAATGGGTATCTTTTGGCACTCATGTTGAAATATGGACATTTAACTCACAACTAATTGACTTTAAGTAGAAAGATCTATCTATATATAATCACAAGTCTCATCGCTACATTTTTCAATGTAGGAGTATTCTAGCAGGGAACATTAGGACTCTTGGTGCAAAGAATTTCAATTGGCCACAAACAGTGTGTCCTTGGAGGAAAATTTAACGACACTAAATAGCTTGTCACAAAATTTGCACAACATGATCCTTTAGACAACAAGATGAAAGATGTTTTAATTCTATTCTATTTAATGATGTTCTTGATAAAGTTTCATGTACTAAACTGTCACAGAAGTTCTTTTTTAGTGTGTTCCAATAGGAATATGCCGGCATCTTGAGTATGTCCTCTTACATGTTCATCAGCATTATGCTTAAAAAGTAGTTAACATGGCATGCATTAGAAATTAAATTACAGGAAAAAGAGTTCAGGAATGAGTTACCTTCAGCTCTAGAAGTGAAGACCAAGAATTTTCTGACGATTTTGTTGAAAAACACTTGTGTGACTTCTCTAGCCAGCACCTGAATATGACGTTGAAGATAGAGATTGATAAAAAAAGTTGTCACAAGATTAATAATAGCAAAAGGTTTTGGCAAATAAAAGAAAGAGAAGCATTTCCGCAAACTATGTATTGAAGTTTCTGAACAAATTCAAGTGATTTGAATGAAGCATATAGTTGCACAAGTAATTCCTTTCTGACAAACTCTCAGCACATAATTCATCATCTCTTCAGCATACCGAAATGATTTTCATATATAGTTTGGGCAAAAACTACATTATTTGTGGCAAAACTTCAGATAAGCTTTTAAATTATTGGTGTCATATAACTCAAATGCTTTTTGATATTTTAGTAAGAGCACTTTTGACAATGACCTCCATTCAAGCACAATTGATCAGTGTTTTTCTAATCTCTACAATGTAAGCATGTTGTTCTCGCAACATTGCCTTAAAGTCAGAAAATTCTTCTGTTAATATGTTGCAAATTTAAATCCTTTCCCACCACAACCCACTATACATATTTAAGCATACTTATCAAGGCACTCGCCTAGGTGGACTGTAGGAGGCGTTAGAAGCAAGTTGGGTGTTTCAACACCCAACCATATATTAAAGTTAATCACCTGGGCACCTGGCACCTTGATAACCTTGTATTTAAGTGCTCTTCAATTTCTTTCTTACACATGACGAAACCAACGTTAATCCTTGTCTTCAAGGTTATTCCATTTGTCCATTTGTCCATATGGCATCCTTATTTTTAGCGATGTCCATATGGCATCCACATTCCAGGAACAACACATCATAAATGATAACTGATTGTTAATATATTCTATACGTATGTCTTTTGAATATATTAAGTATCAATTTATACCATACTTTTTGGATACACTTCCATTCATGCATTCTACCTTGAGTTCACGAGCAACATCCTTATACTATGTCTACCTTTAAAGTATATAAGACCTGGGGTGTATGAAAACTATCAGTTTTATGGGCCTCATGGCCATCCACCATCCTATTTATCATGCCTTTGTTTCTACACCAAGAATGACAAAACCTATACTCCATCAGTTAAATTTCATTCCTACCAAACCTAAATACTGCAGATGCTAGGTATCCACATGTTCAACTTTCTGTAGTAATTTTACATACAAGGAAAGAGAATGTTTACTTTCTAATGCTCTTTGGCAACCCTATGGTGAGATTTTAGTGTCAACGTGCCTAAATGTTATGTTTTAGCATGCACATAGCACCAAAATTGCCAGTAAAACAGAAGAAATATGACATCCAAACTATAAATAATGTGACTTGCACCCTCAACAGACAAAAAGCTAAATAACTTGGACATGCATCATAAGTAACTAATTGTTGATGTTAAAAGGTTAGATAAGTATCTCAATGTAAATGAATCTTGGGATCCATATATATCTTGTAACCCAATATATGTCTTGGGCTCTAATCTCAATTAACAACACATTTTCTTTTTCTCTTTTGTTTCTAACATGGTATCAAGAGTTAGGATTTCTTAAGCAACAAAAGAAAAGAACCTCCACCCACCACCACCCCACCTACCACCTACCGACGTCAAACCACTGCTGCCTGTCCGTGGCCATCAATGTAACATTCAGGATTGTACCAGAGACAATGTATGTTGATAATGAGATTGAATGTTACTATTTGTGCTTTAGAATTTGATTTCTTGTGATTATGAGAATGTGTGTTAGTGTTTGAATTGTATTTGTGGATGGTTTGCTTGAGTTGGACCATTGTTTTCTCTCTGGCTCTGTCTAGTGAGGGTCAAGCAGACCCAGTAGGCGGGAAGAGTAGGCGTGAGAAGGAGGCGAATTTAGTAGACGAGATAACTAGGCACGGAGGACTGGCGAGTACTGATGGCACGAATTGCCTGTGCGCAGCCTGAACAGTGAAATTCTGAAAAACAGGAAACACCGTCAAATCCTCTGCACCCGTGTTTTTCGTCGATTCGCCGCCTGACGCCTACACCGCCACATCCCGAGGCCTCCCTCCCTTGACCAGTTGCCGCATGGGTGTTTAAAACCCATGGCTCCTCCTTCGTTGGGAATAAGAGAGAGGAACAAGAGAGGGAAAGCAGAGAGCATAGAGTGGGGAAGACTGTGAGAGTGAGGGAGAAAAAGGGATTGCTGTTAGGGAGCCGTTGCTACCGACGTCGTCGCTGGAGCCTAACTGCCGAAGGAGAGGCATCATTGGTATTATGTGGGCGTCCAGAGGCTCACCAGTGTTCACCGAAGCTCATCGAAAGTGCAGATCGCCGGTGAACCCCCAATCTATATGGATTCCATCCCTTTTAAATTCCTAGAATGATGCCTAGGATTAAGTTTAACGAGGAAATTATCAAGAAAGCATGAAATTTGGGTTTGCACGCCTGTGGTGGTGAATTTTCGGGATTTCTCAAAGATTATCATGATTTATTGAGTTTTACAGTTGGCTAACGAGAAATAAGTGGACTACATGTGAGCCCATGGCATAAATGTGTTGTAAATTTACTGAGATGTGGTTATACCTGTCCTAGATGTGTAGGAATAATCCCTGATGTTTCTGAGGTTTTTATGGAATTCTACGCATTTTTTTTGAATGGGTTGCATGTTCTGAATTTTTCTTAATGGTCTATAAATACGTATCGTGACTTTGCAACACGAGCTCAAAGTGCGACTAGGTTGCAGGTTTCTGGGGCGAAAGTAGCCAGCACGAGTGTCCAACGCGATTGGCCAGCACGAACTGCCATTTTCAGTGGGTACAGACAGTCTGTCTTAGTGTTTTTCTAGAATAAAATTATGGTTTAATGCTTTTAAATGCATGAAAGATAAATATGAAATGTCCATGTGATGATGATTTCCTATAATGCGTAGGAAATACCGGGAAAATAATTGTGAGCTAATAAATGAGGAAATAAATGTGAAAATGGTTTTCTTTGAAGAACAATAAGTGATTTTGGAAAGGTTTTAAAAGAGATTTGAAAAAAAGTTGTGCATATTTTTAAAAGAGAATTTCAATATTTTGTAAGAACCACGAGAGCTGAAAGATCGAACCGACAAGGAGTAATGAGATCTCTGCGTGATCGGAGACGTGTCTTAGGTTGTGGTTGTCGAGTTTCGAATATGAAGAGTGAATCTCATGACTGCGTGGTATTACCAGACTTAAAGTATTGGTAGACTCAAACTACACTTAGTGTCAGTATTGGTCGAGTCTGGGGTTAGAGTCCCTAGATGCTAGGATATTAAGGACAATGTGAGGACACATCCCGTGTTTGTACCAATGTGATACGCTACTTTGAGACTACAGTTGGGGCGGTTGAGCTCCTGCGTGGTGTGGTTCACCGTGATAGTGCAATGTGGACGGGGATGAAGCCTCGTTAATTGCTTGTGGCCAAAGTGATACGACAGGTTTTGGTTCAGATTAAGAATTTTGATTTGTACTAGCTTCCAACTGATGTTTTGTTGTGTTTTGAGAAATAAAATAATTTGTCGGTTTGACTGGATTCTAGATGAAAAATTACTTCCTGAAATGTATAAAAAATGATTTACAAATGTGCATGCGCTTTTACAAGAAAAATGACAAGAAAGTTTTGAAGAAAACATGATTACAAATGGTTTTGTTTCCGAATTGCGTGTGTAGTTTTTCGGTATTGTGGGTTTTTCGTGGTTTTCCATCACACATTAATAGCTACTTAGGGTTTTTTTCGTCGATTTTGGTTTTGTAGCGCGTATTGAGTAACAATGATGTCACTTACGTGTGGTTTTTAATTACTTTGTCCCAGGTGCTTGCTTGCAGGTGTAGTTTTGTCTTGGTGCAAATTGTTGGAGTCACAGTAGCCACACACAGGTTTAAGTAGTTAATTTAGTTTATCTAAATTACTTATTTCTGTTAATAACATCTGTATTATTGTGTAGTGTCGGAACGTTACAGAGTGGTAATAGAGCATAGGTTCACTAAGTACACTAGCTTAATAGTATCCGATTAGTAACTCCTAAGGACTGCGCAATGGAGAATGTTTGCACCTGATGTGTTTATTTGTTTATTTTTGGTAACAACAAGATGCTGTCTAGAGGATGAGGCACGACTCCCGTAGCAAGATCTGGCGGGGAGGCATACGTAAGAGTTGAGTCACATGGTACAGGAGTTCGCCCAGACTTTTAGTAGAAGTAATATAGATGGAACCAAGACAGGTCCATGGCTCAAGGAGTTCTACCGACTTAACACGTCAACTTTTGATAGCTAAAACTAGGCAAAAGATTATGAGACATGGCTGTTAGAGGTAGAGAAAATTCTAAAGAGCATGAAGTACCTAGCAGAGAAATGGATTAGGATAGCCACCATTCAGTTCAAGGACGACGCTGATTAGTGATGGAGAGTCACACATCAGTTCTGACTTACTGAAGTATTTTCCCGAACACGAGAGGGATCGATTGGACAAGAAATTTTGAGAATTGAGGCAAGGCGACATACCAAGGGCTAAGTATGAGACGACCTTCACTCGCCTAGTACAGTTCTCGCAGACATTTGATATAGATAAGCATAGTGTTAAGAAATTTGTGGAATGACTAGTCCCAACACTCAGATCCAAGATTTTATGCTTACAATGCTCGACCCTGGTTGAGGTAGTGAAAATGGTAGCTCGATATGAGGAAGCTGCAAGAAATTCCTAGAAGATCACCCAAAAGGAAAGGGAAAGATATTTACTCTGCGGTTGTCTACTTCTAAGATAAAGAGTTCTGGTAGTTTTGGAAGCTCGACGAAAAAAAAGAAGGAGCGCTCTGAGTTAGTTGTAAGGGGAGGAGTGTTGGACACAGTTAGGTTGGTTCGAACAACGGTATGGGGGAAAGATCTTGTTTTGTCTGTGACCATGCAATACATGTGGCAGTATAGTATTATCATCGACAAAGGAACCCAAAAAAAACGACCTGTTACAACTGTAGAAAGATTGAACATATCCTACGAAATTGCCCTGATCCTCCAAAACCAGTTGGAAATACACCTTGTTAGTCAACCAAGAGACGAGTGTTTTTTATAGTTGCTCCTTCTCAAGACGTTGTAGAAGTTAAGGAACAGTAGTGTGTTATGTATCATGATCTCTCCTTTTTTATGTACCGACTGACATTAATTTTTATGATGATGATGATGATATTGATGATTATTATTATGTGATAATTAAGTTTCTTCTTTGTGGTTGACCGAATAACTAGTCTTGTTCGACTGAGGGAGTTTGTTTTAATTTGTCATTGAATTATTTGTTGTTGAGATTGGAGACAAGTCGGCAAGATTAGTTCTCCATCTCGCTGTAGTGACTCCATTACGAGAGCACAATTTAGCATGGAAGTATTTGCAGTTAGTCAATATGAAGTTGGAAGACCAAGATTTCAAGACCAGTCTGATAGTTATAGATATACAGGAATACGATGTAATCCTGGGGATGAATTGATTAGCATAACAGTCAACTATGATCAACTGTGCCAAGAAGAAAGTTCTAGCAGAATACTCAAGTCAAGGATGGTACATGATCTAAAGAATCAGGACGGGAGAATAGAAGAAGATCATCTCAGCAATCAAGGCCTACTACTACGTCGCGAGAGATTGTATGGGATATTTGACCAATGTGATAGTATTTGCCTCTCCTACTTTAAAGGTATAGGACGTATCTCTAGTTCAAGAGTACTCTGATGTTTTTCCAGATGACTTACCTGGGATGTTGTTGTATAGAAAGATTGAGTTTTAAATTGATTTGATGTCAAGATCTAGTTCCATTTTGAAGACTCTTTAAAGAATGACATCAGTAGAATTGAGGGAACTCAAAAATCGACTTCAAGAGTTACTGGACAGAGAATTCATCAGACTAAGTGTGTCAACTTAGGATGTACCAGTTCTGTTTATTAAGAAGAATGATGGTTCGCGCCGTCTCTGTATAAATTACAGGATGCTGAACCAGATAATTTGTTTGATTAGTTACAGAGAGCTTCAATCTTTTCGAAGATTGACTTGAGATCAGGGTATCACAAGCTTCAAGTGCATAAGACAGCTTTTCAAGCTCGATATGACTATTATGAGTTCTTAGTTATGCCACGTGAATTGACGAATGCACTAGCCACTTTTATGGACCTGATGAATAGAGTATTCAAACCCTACCTGAATCAGTTGCTAGTGGTATTTGTTGATGATGTACTGGTATATTCTTCTGATATTGAGACTCATCAGATGCATTTGATGAAAGTGTTAAGAGACCTTGAGACAACACGAACTTTATGCAAAGTTCTTGAAATAAGAGTTCTTGTTGAAAGAGGTCATATTTCTTGGCCATATCATCTTAAAGCAAGGGAATTAAAGTAGATCCAGTCAAGGTAGAAATAGTTAGTAGTTGAGTCAGACCCAAAATCGTAATAGAAATCAGAAGTTTCTTGGACTTGAGAAGATATTACAAGAGATTCATACAGAACTTCTCTAAGATTGCAGCATCTTTAACCAAGCTAACTCAAAAAGAAGTTTCGTTTATTTGAGACTGACAATGCGAAGAAAGCTTCAATGAATTAAAGACTCATCTGATCACATCTTTAGTGTTGACTTTACCTTCGAAGAGTAGAAGCTTTACAGTATAAAGTTATGCTTGTGGGACAGAATTAGGGTATGTGTTAATGCAGCATGGGAGAGTGGTGATTTATACTTCATGCCAGCTAAAGAACCACGAGACAAACTACCCCACCCATGACTTAGAGATGGCTGTAGTGGTCTTTGCCTTAAAAATCTAGAGACATTACTTGTATGGTGAGCAATTCGAGGTATTCACAGATCATTGAAAATTGAAGTATATCTTCGTTCAAAAGGATCTGAATCTGAGACAACGGAGATGGTTAGAATACCTCAAGGACTACAACTTTCGCTTGTCCTATCATTCAGGGAAAGCGAATGTAGTCGCTGATGCCTTCAGCAGACACACTTACACTATGACCAATCTAATGATCAATGAATAGCACATGCTGGAATAATTGATTGAGTGCAGACCTCAAAGATAGTCTAAGGGACCAGTTGGAACTTGGATGACGAATCTATTTGTTCATTCGAGATTATTAAAGGCAATTGTGGCTACACAACAACTAAACCCTTTTGCATAAGGGATTGGGGGAAGCTAGAGACGGGAGAGGCGCCTTACTTCTCTATTGGTGCAGATGGAGGACTCAGATATGATTTATGCCTATATATGCCTCAGGAGGAGAAAGTAAAACAGAAATTACTAGATAAAGCCCATAGGTCTAGATATACCAATCATGCAGGAAACACCAAGATGGAAAAGGATCAGAAGACAAATTTTTGGTGAACTGCAAAGAAAAAAGAGATTATCAAGCATGTGGCAAGATGTGTAGCTTGCCAGATAATCAAGATTGAACACTAGAAGCCTAGAGGAATACTGTATCCTTTGGATATTTCGGTCTGAAAAAGAGAGAATGTATCGATGGACTTTGTGATAGGGTTAACCAAGACCAGAAGAAAGAAAGATGCAATCAAAGTGATTGTTGATCGACTTACGAAGTCTAACACATTTCTTATCGATAAAGGTAAATCTTCTATTATCACAGTTGGCAAAGTTGTACCTAGTTGAGATAGTCCGACTGTATGAAATTTTAGTGTCGATTATATCTGATAGAGGTACCGGATTTACATCAAAATTCTGAGTATGTTATAGGAAGCATTTGGCATCATACTGAATTTCAACACAACCTCTCACCCTCAAACAAATGGATAGACAAAAAGGACTATTCAACATTTGAAAACATGTTGCAAGCCTGCATTTTAGACTTTAGAGGGAGTTAAAAAGATCATCTGCCATTAATTGAATTCGTCTATAACAACAGTTATCACTCCAACATCGGAATGTCACCATATGAGGCATTGTATAGTAGACCTTGTAGGACACTGACCTACTGAAATGAAGTAGACGAGAGACAACTCGTGAGCCCAGAGATTGTGCAGCAGTACGTTGATAAAGTAGACCTGATCAGAAGGAAACTGGCAACAACATAGGGCAAGCAGATGAGTACTGATTCGAGGCGAAGACCTTGGGAAATCGAGGTAGAACACTTCGTTTTCCTAAAGATATCACCAACAAAAAGAGTGACAAGATTTGAAAAGCAAGTAAAACTGAATCCTCATTACATTAGACCCAATAGAATCTCCAAGAAAGTCAAGGATGTTGCCTACAAGTTGGATTTGTCTCTAGAGTTTTCAGACATGCACAAAGTGTTTCACGTCTCGATGCTAAGAAAGTATTTAGCCGATGCATCCTAAGTGATTCTAGTTCAACTAGACGAACTACAGGAAGATCTATCCATGGTAGAGGACGCTGTGTGGAAGCATAATCGAAAGGAACACGTCCTTATGACTAAAGTAATTTCTCTTGTACTAGTCCAGTAGCAGCACTATGGCACGGAGGATGCTACATGGGAGCGACAGGTGGACATGCAATCTCTCACCTCCACTTGTTCTATTAGGAGTGAATTTCAAAGAGGAAATTCATTTAAGGGGAGTAGGATGTAATATCTATGATTATATCAGAGACAAGGTATGTTGACAATGATATTGAATGTCACTATTTGTATTTTGGAATTTGATTTTTTGTGATTATCAGAATTTATGTTAGTATTTGAGTCGTATATGTGAATGGTTTGTTTGAGTGGAGCCTTTGTTTTCTCTCTAGCTCTGTCTAGTGAGGGTCAAGCTGACCCAGTAGGTGGGAACAGTAGGCATGAAAGGGAGGTGAATTTAGTAAGCGAGATAACTAAGCATGGGCGATTAACGAGTACAGGTGGCACGAATTGCTGGTGCACAGTCTGAACAGTGAAATATAAGAAAAATAGGAACCATTGTCTGATCTGCACCCGTGTTTTCTGTTGATTCGCTGCCTGACGTCGTTTGCACCGCTGCGTCTCGAGGCCTCCCTCCCTTGACCGGTTGCTACGTGGGTGTTTAAAACCCATGGCTCGTCCTTGAAAGGGGGAACAAGAGAGGGAAAGTAGAGAGCAGAGAGTGGGGGAGACTATGAGAGTGAAGGAGAAAAGGAGTTTGCCGTCGGTGAACCACCGCTGTCGACGTCGTCGCCTGATCGTCGAAGGTGAGGCGCTGCCGGTGTTACGTGGACGTCCAAAGGCTCGTCGAAGTTCGTCGGAAGTGCAGATCGTCGATGAAACCCCAATCTGTACGCGTTTCATCCCTTTTAAATTCCTGGAATGAAGCTTAAGGTTAAGTTTAATGAGGAAATTACCATGAAAGCATGAAATTTTTGGTTTGCATGCCTGTAATGGTGAATTTTGGGGTTTTCTCATAGATCGTCATGATTTATTGAGTTTTACAGTTGATTAATGAGAAATAAATGGAATACATGTGAACCCACCCCAAGAATGTGTTGTATATTTACTGAGATGTGGTTATACATGCCGTAAATGTGTTGGAACGATGCTTGATGTTTCTGAGGTTTTTATGGAATTCTATGCAGTTTTTTTGAGAATGGGTTGCATGTTTTGAGCTTTTCTTAATGGTCTGTAAAACACGTAGCACGACCTTCCAACGTGAGCTCAAAACGCGAGTAGGTCATGAGTTTCTAGGGCGAAAGTAGCCAGCACGAGCGTCTAACGTGATTGGCCAGCATGCACTGCCATTTTCAGTAGGTACAGACAGTCTTAGTGTTTTTCTAGAATAAAATTATGGTTTAATGCTTTTAAATGCATGAAAGATAAATATGAAATGTCCCCTATGATGATGATTTCCTATAATGAGTATTAGGGACGTGATACTGGTGATTTAAAGGTGATCTAGACACCCCACCCTTCTACAGTAAAGCCTACTCTTTCCTAGGCATTGTTGGATTTCTCTCCCGACATAGATTAGTGAGTCTCTATTCATGTACCAAAGTAATGCCGTTCTTTGGTAGGATATACCTTGTTATCCTTCATATGATCTTGTGTTGAAGTATTGGTGATGTGTGCTCACTACGTATTTGATTATTTGCCATCATTTGTTTGTGACCTAAGATTGTTCCTCCATTATGTCATACTCCAAGACTACTACTAAAGGATGTACATGGGCCCGACTTGACTTGGAAACCAAATCAACTCGACCCGTGTGAGTTAGGTAGGGTTTCTTGTATCATGGGTTGGGTATAGGTGAAAAAATTCCAAACCCGAACTTTTTATGTTACGTATGGATCCTAGGGATGAGTTACTCAACCCGACCTCAATCTGAAGGTGTGTGTGTGTGTATATATAATTATTTATATTTATAAATATATTATATATATATAAATTTATTTATAAAAGTATTAAACATTTAAACCCTAATCTCACAAAACCACTGTCTCTTTTCTTCCATACGCAGCCTACTAAGCTCCACACCTCCACACTATGGTACTAAATGTCTACGCATGTCACCGAAATTTCTCAGACACGTGTCTTATTTTCAATTTACCGACATAACTCTGACACGATATCGAAATGGAAGTTTTCTGAACAAATGTAAATTTCTTTTACCGTGTTTCCACTGACACAATTCTGACATACCAATATTTCCCCGACACATGTCTATTTTTCAACTTATCGAAGTCCGACACGAAATCGACATTTAGAACCATACTCCACACCAACCCTACAAGGCTTAGTCAGCATCACTAGCAAACCTGTAGCCTTTGACAGTCTGTCAGGAAGAAAAAAGGAAGCCCCACCCAAAATTCTCCGAACCATTTCTCCCCGTCTCTCTCAACACACTCAAAGCATCTCCATCTTCATCTTGTCAGAGTGCTTGGAGATTACGACGACGATGGACAAGGACAAGGAGGATTTCATCTACTTCAACACTCCGATAGGCCAGGAGGAGGAACTTCTACTAGGAAACGGAAGGCCGCTACCAACGCCAAGCAACTCCATGCCCTTCCGACGTGGAAGCAAGAGATATCATTAGATTTTGGCAATCTAACATTTTAGTTTTCATTAGATTATTTTCCCTCTGTTGTGGATTTCATTTATCATGTTCGCAAGCCAAATCGATACGTATTGATGTAGAAATACACTAACTGTTTGGTATGTTGCCCGGTAAAACGTAACTTTTTGTGTTACTGATAAAACATTGAGTTTGTGATGTGTTTGTGAAGTTTATGATATTATTAATATTATTAGATATAGTCTTTAATTCTTAATAAATACATATAAAACCCAAGAACCTGATAGGATTCAGTACGGGGGAAGGAGGCAGAAGAGATGGAGGATCATGCACAACACTAGGTATTTTACGTGGTTCAGCCGAAGCCTACTCCACGGACGTCTTCTGGTGGTTTCACTAGTTTTCTCACACACCCTGTTACAAGGTTACAATACTTATTTATAGTGCAACATTAGGACACAAATCACCCTAAAGACTTATCAGGCTCAATAGGCCCAATAAGGATACATACACTTGTGAAGACTTAAACAGTCTCCACACCAGAGTAATTCTAACAGAACCGACCCAACTAATACAAAATTTGTCCTTAATCAACTCAAAATTCCACACCTGATAGGATTGGGTTTGGACTGAGTATGGATTGGATATGAGTCTAAAATTAATCAACTCAAACAATAGAGATTAAGTTGTGGGTTCATCCTTAACCCGACCCACGTATACCTCTATTACTCCCAACTCCTCCTCTATGGCTTTCCACGCATCTAGAAATCTTGAAACATTGTCTAAGTTGATCAGTCCCAACTTCTCTGATTGGAATGTATCTTTTACCTTCCTGGTTAAATCTCGATAAAGGAAGCATCAGCTTACTGATGATTCACCAACTTCTACAGATCCCCCTAATGCAAATTAAGAGGTAGACAATGCTTTAGTTTGTACATGACTAGCAAACAATCTTTCTGATGAGTATCTTTCGGTTAGCCATCATTATGAGACAATAAAGGCAACTTGACATCATTTGATGTCTCTCTACTCTAAAGGCGCCAAGACTTTCAAGATTTATTCACTGTATAGCAATCTATATGCTCAACCTACTTAAAATATCACTCCTGAGGCTGTATATAAAGAGGTTCAGTCTTTGAGTGCAGGGCTCTTCCAACATCAACGTTTCTCTACTGACATTGCCACCCAACACAAACACTTTGAAGAATTGTTCGTTGTTTGTTATCTCTAGAGGTTACCTACTGCATGTAACACAACTCGCCAATATATTTTGGGCGAAACCACACTCTTGACCTTAACCTCTATAGTGACTCATGTGTCTACCGTGACACATCTGTTGGGTTGCTCTGCCTCGGTTACTGCTCCACCTCCTAAGACCTTTGCTATATTGTTGGACACGGTTTAGGGAGATGTCGTTGTGGAGGTCGTTTAGGGGGAACATTGTGATCATTGCCTTACTTGCACTCGCTGTGGCAAAACTGACCACCCAATCGATTGATGTGATGCCTAGTTTCCTCATCTTCGCCTTCAAGCTCATGTTAGAGCTGCTGAGCCTATCACTGGATTCGATACTCAGTCTCCGACTTCTACATCATCTACTAACACGGGTCATTTTCACACTATGACGGACATTGATACTATTATTACTGCTTCCTAAAGCTCTGTTGCTATAGCTTCTTCTTCCTTACCCTCAGGTAATGCCTACATTGCTAATAAGGGTAAGTCGCTTGTTGATTCTGGTGCCATTAGTTATGTGACAAGAGATATTACAACCTTTTCGACTCTTGGTAAACATGCTCACATTCCTTCGATTTCGATTACTGAGAGGTCTTTTACTCCTATATGTGATTTGGAAGGAGTCACTACACCCTTCAACCTCACATTGAATGATATTTATTATGTTTCAAACTTTCTTTACAGTCAACTTTCTATTAGCACTACAACAAAAGCTTTGAACTATTGTGACTTATTCTTTCCATCTCATTGTTATTTTCAAGATCTTCAAATAAAGAAGAGGATAGCTATAGGAATGGAGCTTAAAGGATTATATTATCTAGATGAGAAGATTTCTCTTTCATATTCCGCTGATATGGTATCTTTACTTCATTGGCATCAACATCTTGGTCATCCTTTTCGTTCGCCTTCTGCGTAATCTATTACCTTCTTTTTCTACTGAGTCTACTTTACGGTGAGATGCTAGTTAGTTTGGTAAGCATCACTGTGTCTTTTCCTGCTAGAATTGTGTAGAAGGGAAAATAGGAGAAGAAAAGGTTCTATTTGTTCTTTATATGTGTAGTTACATATATAAGATGTATTAGATACCCTAGACTAGATAGATATCTACTAACCCGATAACTCACTACACTTTAATACATAATATTTATCTTTAACACTTTCCCTCATGCTGGAGCATACATATCAAACATGCCCAACATGGTACATAAAGACTTAAAAATCCCAACACTCAACTCCATTGTGAAGGTGTTAGTTAACTACTCTGATGATTGAGTGTGTAAAAATAACTTCTTTCATCACCAAATCTCACATATAATAATAGTCAACCTTTATGTGCCTTGTGCATTCATGAAAGGTGGAATTATTAGCAATAAATATGACTACTAGATTATCACACTGCATTAACATAAACATCACCATAGTAAAGCCAAGTTCCAATAAGAGAGACCTGATCCACATCATTGCATAAACTGTCTGAGTCATGGATCTATACACTGACTCTGCGCTAGACTTAGATACAATGTTTTACTTTTTGCTGTACCAGGTGACAAGATTTCTTCACATATATGTGCAAAAACCAAATGTAGACTTCTTATTACCTTGATCTCCTGCATATCCTGAATCTAAGTATGCCATAATTCTCATATGATCATTTCTTCTGTAGATTAATTCTCTACATGGAGCATCTTTGACATAGGAAAGAACTCGCAAGGCTCCACTCCAATGTACCCTTTTGAGCTTATGCATGAACTGACTACATACAAAATATGGGAGCAAGTCATTGTCAAATATATTAGTTTCCCAATCAATTTCCTGTATTGACTAAGGTCTTTTAACAACTCTGAACTGATATCCCAAAAAGATGTTGTCCACTCAATAGGAGGGTTTTCTGATTTACACCCCAAAAGACTTATTTCCTAGAGGAGATCAAGAACATACTTCTTCTGGGATAACACCATCTTGGCTTTTCCAGAAAACACCTTGGCCTTTTCATATCCTTAGTGACGAAGTGTGTCCTAAGGTATTCTTTAATCCAATCAATGTCCTCTTTGTCACTGCCTGTTATTAATATATCATCAATATAGACCACAAGAAGCACACATCTACGGACAGTCCTCCCATAACCTGTTGAATTTTTAAAATCTGATCAACAACATATCTTCGAAACCCCCTAGCCATTACTAACTTGTTGAATTTTTAAAATCAGGCACGGGGACTCCGCTTTAAACTATAACTTGCCTCTTTTAGCCTGCATATTTTATCCTTCCTTTGAGCAATATACCCTAGAGGTGGCTCTATATACACAGCATCAATGAAAACATCGTACAAGAAGACATTCTTGACATTTAACTTGCACAGATCTCAAGAATTGTTAATGACAATAGACAAGATCACTTTGACGGAAATAAGACGGACAAGTGAGAAAATTTCTACATAATCAATGCCATATGTTTAAGTAAAACCACAAGCATCTAGTCGAACTTTGTATCTGTTTATAGTATAGTCAACCTTGTACTTCATAGTGTAGACCCATCGACAAGTGACTATAGCAGCTCTGACAGGATAGGTCACCAATTTCCAAGGGCCACGAGTTACTAATGCCAACTATATCCTCGTCCATTATTGCCTTCCATTGAAGTAATAGTACATCCTAATGAGTCGTAGGAATAGACTCAGAAGAGAGAGATAAGACAAAACTACGAAAACGAAAGTAAAAAGAATCATATGAAGCAAAATCATAGATGACATGAGAGATGGAAGACCGGGTACCTTTATAAAGTGCTATTGGTAGATCAGAATTATTTGGCAGTGGATTTACATTCGTAGAGAAAGCCGATTTTGTCGTTAAAGGCACTTGTGTTTCCTAACGATGCCAATATACCTACAAAGGACAGGACAAGACGTCTCTGTACCGACAGTGGAGAGGTCTTGGTGACCTATAACAGGAGGCTCAACAATAGACGGAAAAGAAGGATACTCAACGACAAGTGCAAAATCATCAGAATAACTCATGGACTTAAAAAAGATGGCATCAGTAAACACAGAATATCATCTGGTCGAAGGACCCCATTAAGTTTTAAAATAACCTACAAAAATAGGGTGGATGAACGCAAACACAAACATATACTAGATTTTACTCACACCATTATACTCCACATGAAAATTTCCAAATACCTTTGGTCAGATGCTATCATTAACCCCGTTAAGATCTAGAATAATCTCGTGAAGTTCTAAAATAACCTATAAAAATATACTTGATTGACCTAGAAGACAATTTATCAAGTCTAAGAGAGAGATCCTAAACAAATCAACACACTCAAAAAGTCGTAGGTTAAAGGAAACAAAGTGGTATCAGGCCTAAGACGTCGAAGATGGACTTCACTCTCTAGAGGAGTAGAAGACATCCTATTGATGAGATATATGTCTGTGACGATAGCATTTGACGAAAGGTATTTGGAAATTTTCATGTGAAGTATGATGATACGAGTAACATCCAGTATATGTTTGTGTTTACGTTAAGCCACCCTTTTTATTGAGAAATGTGAGGACACGTAATCTGATGTATAATACCTAAAGATACATAATAAGACTCAACCTTGGATTGGACAAATTCAAGAGTATTATCTATATTCAGACATTTTAGAGTAACATTAAACTGATTTTTTATGTCTGTAACGAAAGTTCTGAGTACATTATAAATATGACTACGATCTTTAAGTAAATATACCTAAGATACTCATGAAAAATAATCAATAAAAACAATATAATAGCGATGACTAAACACATATGGAACTTTGGTAAGACCTTAGATATCACAATAGACTAACTCAAACAAAGTAAGACTTAACACAAAAAACCTAATTGCCTAAAAGAAGTACAATGGTACTTACCCAACTGACAAGACTCGCACTTAAAAGAAGAAACAGAAAACCATGAAAAGTCCTGTTGTAACTTTTGATAAGATGAATGACTTAACCAATAATACCACAGGAAAGAAGGCTCATGTATAGGCACCACAAACGTTAATCCTAGCGGTATATCGTTATTGACTAGTAGGCACACGCCATTGCCTCGTACACGATCTAAACCAATCCTTCTCTTAATCCACAAATACTGAAAAGTACAATTAAAAAGAAAGAAAGTGATATAATAAAGTAATTGTTTTGTAATAGTATTAATAGAAAGGAGATTAACAGGAAAATCTGATAGATATAAGACTTTTTTCAAGAGAATGCTGTAAATAGGCTTACACAATTCCATCTCCAGTAATACAACAAAATCTGACCAACAGCGATAACTACAGATTGAATATCAGAAAGTTAAGATAAACATATTAACAAGATTTTTACACCTGACATGTGAGAGAATTTACCTGAATTAATGATCCAGGAAGAATTCTTGAACTTCTTGGATGCCAAGAGAGTACTAGTATATGTAAAAGGAGAATGGAAGGTAATGGCGACGGAATCAGTGACCTTTAACAGTAAAAATCGATCATAATCAGCTTGAAAAATGGTAACTATTTGCTCTAAATTGGTGGAAGTGGATGGTGTGGACTCTGTAGTAACAATGTTGTGGAAGGTCGATTAATCAGATTCCAGCATTTGTCATCTCGATAACTTGTCTGCCTATAGTGAGTGCTACGAAAACATCCTCCATTATCTGTACGACCACGACTACCCTCTCGCGAGCCACCTCGTCCTCTACCACACGTAGCTACCATGGCTGACTCATCAGGCACAGAAGGAGACGTGGCAGTAGAAATACCCAAGACTTTGGTAAAGGTAGACTGTATATCAGGAACACTATCAACTCCTAGAATCTATCCTCTGATTTGAGAACTGAGGTCAAGAGTCAAGCTAAAACAGTCAATGACCACAACTAACTCTTCATGATACAGTCTCATCTGGGTAATATCAATCAAGGATTGGTAAAATCTCAAACTCATCAAGTAAAGCCCTCAGTAGTATAAAATGCTACTAAACAGATTAATCACCCTGTCGCAATGTGAACAACAGTTCGTAGACTTTGAAGACTTCTACAGAAATTCTTTTCATGACCATAAGTGAGACATAGTGTGTCTTAAATCTTCTTCGCCAACTGCAACATCATAACTCCTCGTGTAACCATAAGTTCCATGCTATTTACCAACCAGGATACAATAACTACATCATCAGCAAACCAATCATCATATGTTCCTTCTTTGCTGTTTGGAGGAGACTTTGTAAGATGACTCATCTTACAATGAGTTGCAATGAAAGTCTTGAAACTTTGTGTCCAAAGGAGATAATTCTTGCTATTTAACTTCATAGACGTCCTACTAAAATTTTTCACCAACGATTCACACGTAATCATGATGAAAAATAGAATATATAGTCTGATTTTACTCTACTAGTAGGAAAAAAAATACCGAATTAGACCAGAAAATCACACAACCGCCTTCCAAAGACACCAACACACAATTTAGAGGCATAAACACGTGTGGATATCACGTATCTACACACGCACGAGGATGGAAAAGCCACAAGGCGGTCTAACACATGATCGGATAGCAAGTGGTAAAAAGGGGCTGGATTGCCCCAACCAACAGGTTGAAGGGTGCCGGAACCCCCTACCGGCACTATCGGAAGACCCAGAAGGGCCTGGAAACGCCCTAGATGGCTGTTGGGGGTCTTCCTGTGGCCGTCAACGGGCTTGGACGGCCCTACAGTGGTCAGCGATGTGCCTGGAGGGTGAAGACAGTGGTTTCGATAGTTGGAAAAGGTGAGGCCGCGTGCGCGAAGTGAGGAGGCAAGTTGCCGACAACGGAAAGGTTTGATCTTGTGGCTAAGGTAGCCTGCGGCTGGTGGTTGTGAGAAAAGACTCCCAAGGATTATCCTCTGGGCTCTGGTATCATGTAGAAGAGTAAATAAGAAGGAAAAAGGTTCTACTTATTCTTTGTATGTGTAGTTACATATATAGGATGTATTAAATACATTAAACTAAATAGATATCCAATAACCTGATAACCCACTACACTCTAATACATAATATTTATCTCACAAATTGAAAAGAAAAATACTACTCCATTTAGCTTGGTCCATTCAAACATATAGAGCCCTCATACTAAGTCTAGTAGGAGGAGCCTATACTTTGTTACTTTTATTGATGACTTTTCTCGATGTACTTGGATTTACCTCTTGAAGGAACAATCTGATGTCTGTAATGTTTTCAAGTCCTTTTATTGAGAAATAAAAAATCAATTTGACATTTCTTTGAAAATGCTTCGCACTGATAATACTAAGAAATATATAAGTCATAGTTTTAATTCTTTTTGTACTTCATATGGTATTATTCATTAGACCAATTGTACATACATCACAACAAAACAATGTAACAAAAAGGAAGAATCGTCATCTTGTTGATATTGCCCGTACCTTGTTGTGTTAAATGATTGTACCAAGGTTATATGAAGACATGCGGTTCTTATCTCCAGTTTTTTGATAAATCGTATGCTATCCTCCCTACTTCAGGGTTCTCCATTTTATATCCTGATTCACAATTGTTTCCTTTTATCCCTTGGATTTTTGGGTGTCACATTTTTGAGAATAGACGTGACAAACTTGCTCCTCGTACAACCAAGTGTATCTTCCTAGGTTACTCTCCTACTTAGAAAGACTACCATTACATCGATCCGTTGACTCGATATCAGTATGTCTCAGCTGATGTCACATTCTTCGAGTCTACTCTCTACTTCTTTGAGAAAGGCAACTCTCTTGCCTTGGATTCCATTCTTTAGTTGTGTGAGTTTGTCCCTTCTATTTCCATTGTTCACTTGCTACTATCGCTACCATTACTATCACCTCCACCATCACCAGCTCTTCCTCTATTGTACATCCTAATCACTGTCGTCATTCTACTCTTGTTCTCACTATGCTGGTACCTTGATGCTTCCCATACGGATCTTAGGCCAATATCGTCCCCTTTAGAAGGTTCACCACCTATAACTGCTAATCTTCTTGATCTCCCAATTGCCTCCAGGAGAGGGATACAATCATGTACTCAGTATCCTAATGTTAGTGTTGTTTCTTATGACAATTTGGATCCTACTTGCAGTAGGTTTTCCATTGCCTTATAGACTACTGTTATTCTTCAATCCTATAAAGAGACTATGACTATTCGACATCGAAGAGCTGCAATGGATGAGGGTGCTCTACTTTCACGTGGAACTTGGATTCTTGTTCCATCCTCTGCAACTACTAAGGTTGTTGGATACAAATGGGTATTTGTGGTGAAATATCTACCAGATGGATAGGTTGCTATATACAAAGCCCAACTTATTACTTTGACACCTTCTATTCAGTGACTCGTATTAGTTCAATTTGGGTTCGATTCTCGATTGCTGTCAACAGAGATTAGCAGATATGCAAGAAACGGTTTACATCGAGTAACCCCTAAGGTATGTTGTTCAGGGGAGTCTCAAGTCTGTAAACTTAAGAAGGCTATCTATAACCCCAAACAAAGCCTACGTGTTTGATTTGATAAGTTCAATCAGGTTATTATCATCATTGGTTTCTACCACAGTCATGCAGATCATTCTGTTTTTGTGAGAAAGAAGGATACAAGTCTAATGATCCTTACCGTCTACATTGATGACATTCTTCTTACAGGTAATGATACGTTTGGTATGGAGGAAATCAAAACGTATATGGATAAATACTTTGTTACAAAGGACATAAAAAAATCTCATTATTTTCTTGACATTGAGATTACCAAAAGCCGCAGAGGTGTGGTTTTGTGTCAATGAAAGTATGCTATGGACCTTTTTGAAAAGACTGGTTTACTAGGAATTAAGCCGATCCTTGGCAAACTAATCTCCATTGATTGAAGATGTGTCTCGGTACAGACGTTTGGTTGACAAACTCATTTATCTCATTGTATACATAATACCTTTGCAGTTGACATGGTGAGTCAGTTTATACACAAACATAGGGAATGTCACTTTAAATGCAGCCATGAAAATACTGAAGTATATCAAAGGATTCCCTGGTAAAGGTCTCTTGTTCAAAAACAATGCTCATTTTTGCATCGAGCCATATTCCGATGTTAGTTATGCAGATGACAAGGCTAACAGGAAGTCTATATCAAGCTACTGCACCGTACGGAGAGGTAATCTTGTGACATAACAGAGCAAAAAACAGTTTCTAAATCCAGTGCAAAGGCAGAGTATCGTGGTATGGTTCAAACAGCATGTGAACTAAAGTACTTGAGGAGTTTCTTGTCAGATCTTCGAGAGACATACTACTCCATTACCTATGTATTGTGACAATCAAATCGCTATTGACATAGTAAGAATCCAATATTTCATGAGCAGACCAAACGCATAGAGGTGGACTGTCACTTCGAGGAGAGGAGGTTCTTAATGGACAAATTTGCACTTCATTCATCTCATCAAACAAGGAGCTCACAAATATCTTTATTAAACCTTTTTCTACTACTTTCTCTGATATATATATCAAGCTGAATAAGATTAATATATATGCTCCAACTTGAGAGAGTGTGTTGATGTTAAAGGGTAATATGGGTATCTCAGTATAAATGGATCTTGAGATCCATATGTATCTTGTAACTTATATATGTCTTAGACTCTAATCTCAATAAACAACACATTTTCTCCTTCTCTATTGTTTCTAACATTAATAAACATGCATTTTATGTTTCATGTAGTGTTTATATGATAGGATTATTTGATGAGACACGCTACAGAACTGTCTCATCAAATAAGAGGCTAGCACCAAAAAAAAAGGGTACTAACAAGAGGCACAGAAAGAAGACAGAGAACTAACTCATGTCGCTTGATTGCATGTTGAAGTTTAGCAGCAACGAGCGGAAACTTGATTTCAATCTTCTGCATTCAGCAAAAAGACAAATCATAAGTAAAATAGCATTAAGAATGTAAGAGTAGATACTCTAAGAAGATAATCCAAAGAATAACGACAACAAGAGACTATGACCTGTATTTCTCCTAGAATTTCTTCAACATCCTTCAAGGTGGATCTGGGAAGTATCTGAGGGTCAGGAAATAACATCAAAGCCTTCTTCAGACATCTTGTTCCATTGCTCAATGTCCTTACAAATATTTCTTCAGTAAAAAATACAGGAAGTTGTTCGGAGTCTTCTATCAAGCAATCAACGTCCTGTTACAATGACAAATGGTCAACTAGAAGCTTCTTAATAGTTAGAATGGAAGTCAGAATGTCTTTGTCGAAAATGAGGAACCAAACCAACCAAGAAGACCTTCTGTATGTACTGGGACAAGATAACCTAAGGAATCAAACCAACCTTCAATTTTCGACTACAGATTTACAAGTTAACAATGGAAAACATTTCCTCAGGTCCAATTACATATCCACCTCCTACTAAAAATTAAAACATTCATAAACTGATTGGTTTCAAGGAAGTGGCATTTTAATGTTCAGGAAAGTTCAACAATATTTTAATAAGAGTCAAGTTTTTTTTTCTTTTTCTTTTTATTGAGTGGTAGGCAAATATACATATATATATATTGAAAGCATTTAGAGTGAAAGATGGAGGAGAATGATTGTATATTTTCTATTAGGTTAGGACATTACAAATACATAGGATAGGATATAAATAGATATCTATTTACCCTATTACGTAACTCTAATAAGCTTAACCACTAACCATACTCCCCCTCAAGCTGGAGCATATATACCAGTTATGCACATCTTGTTACAAAAAACTTCATATGCTCTAACACTAAGTTCCTTAGTAAAGATATCTGCAAGTTAACCAGAGGATTTTGTATATAGAGTAGAGATAATTACTCCTATAATCATCTCTCTAACATAATGACAGTCCACCTCTATACGTTTGGAGTGCTTATACATATATATATATAAATGTATAGCAATTGAAGGTAGGATTGCTGGTGATGTAGATGACCGCTTGATTGTCACAATACATAAACATACGTATAGCAATTGGAAGATCTAAATCAGTCAGAAAAGAACGAAACCACACCATCTCACAAGCAGTTTGAGTCATAGATCTATACTCAGATTCAGTATTGGATCAAGAGACAATATTTTACTTTTTACTACGCTACGTGACCAAGTTTCCCTCAACATAGATACAATATTTAAAAATAGATTTCCAATTTCCTCTATCACCTGCATAGTCAAAATCTAAATAGACTACAATGCACAAATGACCATTTTTCTTGTAAGCCAATCCTTTACCTAGAGCATTCTTAATGGAAGCCAACACTCGTAAGACTCCTAACCAATGTACTATCATTGGATCTTACATGAACAAGCTAAGAACCCCAACAATGTATGCTATATGTGGTCAGCTTGCCAATGAACCGTCCGCGCCTGCCAACATCCTCTAGCAGTGGTGAAGAACTATTCCAAAAGTCTTGACTCTGATCAAATGAAGTAGTTTCTGGCTTACACTTCAAGAGACCTGTTTCGTGCAATAGATCCAATGTATATTTCCTCTGTAATAAAACCATTCTGTTTCTAGTGTAAGTAAACTTAATATCCAAAAAATACTTAGGTTTAAACATGTCATTGGTCACAAAGTGCTTCTGTAAATAATCCTGTCCTTTGGATTCCAATAAATCACAATTAATCGCTAGAATATCATTCACATATACAGTTAATATCACACAGTCACTATCTGTCCATCTATAAAACACAGAATGGTCAACAGCACAGCATCGAAAATCATAAGTAATAACAAGACTACTGAACTTCTCAAACCATGCACGGAGACTCTGTTTAAGTTCATAAATAACTTTTCTGAGAAGACAAACCTTATTCTTCCACTGAGCAACATACCCAAGAGGTTGCTCCATATGCACTTGCTCAACAAGGTCACCAAAGAAGAAAGCAATGGAAGGAATAACTCTGATCAAGTTCAACCGAGCCATAAAAGAGAATGTCATAGAATAATCAATACCATACTCCTGTGTAAAGTCTCGTGCTATTAGACGTGCTGTGTACCTGTCTACCACACCATCAGGTCTCTATTTAATAACAAACATCCATTCACAAGTAACCATATTTATTCTCTCTGGTCCAGGCACCAATGCTCATGTCCCACGAGACACAAGAACTTCTATTTCTTCATTTATGACTGCCTTCCACTATAGTAGTACAATTACCTCTTGGTAGTTCTTAGGAATTGATTCAAAAATAATAGACAAAGCAAATGTACGAAAAGTAGGATGAAGGTAATCATAACTAACAAAATGAGAAATGATATTTACTGTGGAGACATATGTACCTTTCCGAATGGCAATGGACATGGGCAAGTGAAGGTCTAAGGATGGTAGATCTACAGATGATGAAAAAATAGCTATGATAATACAAGGTAAAGACACCTTTTAAGATAAAGATACCTTTTCAGATAAAGACAGTACACTATCAAAGAAGCATTGATCTTCATGAAAAGTAAGACAATGTATCTCCTGGTAGCACCGATAACCTCGCTGAGTACGAGAAAATCTCAGGAACACAAGTCGAATGGACCTTGGAACAAGTTTATCCAAATTTGAAGTCAAATCTTAAACAAAGGCAACACAATCAAAAACCCAAGGAGTGAGGAGAAAGATATCTAAATTAGGATGCAACTTCCTAAGTGAAATTTCCCCTCTAAGTGGTACGGACAGCATACGATTACTAAGATAAAAGGCTGTTAAAACAACATTAGACCATAAATACGTGGAAGTCTGCATCTCGAACATGAAAGACCAAACAACATCAAACATATGACGATGTTCACGTTCAACCACACTATTTTGTTGTGATGTATGTGGACAAGAAGTTTGCTGAATGACCTCAAGAGATTCACAATATTGACGCAAACTTGCTTGAGTAAATTCTAATGCATTATAAGTACAAAGAATTTTGAGATAAACAGAATAATAATTTATTATTTCTACGAAAACTTTTTGAAAATATCAAGTACACTGACTCTATCTTTCAACAAATAAACCCATGACACATGCAAAAAATCATCAACAAAGATAATATAATACCTATAACCAGACATAGAGAGTATTTTCACTGGACTCCACACATCACAATGAATCAACTTAAAAGGACTATTACTTCTAACTAAACGAAGACGACGAAAGATACCACAATGGTGCTTACTTAACTTACAAGGCTCACACTGAAAAGAAGAAATAGACATCCATGGAAGAGCTTGTTGTAGTTTCGGATGAGAAGAATGGCCTAAACGATGATGCCATATAATAGACGAATCTACAGTGGAAGCTAACGATGTAAGGCCTCGAGGTATCTCATATTTGACAAGTAAGTAAATCCCTTGACCTTTTTCACACTCCAAATCAATCTTCTCCGTCTATAGGTCCTGAAAGGTACAATGAAAAAGGAAGAATGTCATAAAGTAATTAAGATGTTTGATAATGGAACTAATTGACAAAAGATTAACTGAAAATTCAGGTACATAAAGAACTTTGTCCAATGTTAACTGAGACGTAACACGATTTGTACCTTGTCTAGAAATACGACAAGCCCTACCATCTGCAATGGACACTGATCTAATATTGGGTAACTGAGATAGGCGAGAATAAAGGTCATATAAGAGAATGCTCTTGAATCAATAATCTAAGAACTATCTCCAGAGGCTAATAAACCAAAAATACCTGACGTAGAAGTAGTAGCATGTGATGCCATCGCTGTAGAAGTCTTAATCTCTTTGAACTGAAGGAATTGGATGTACTCCTCCTAAGAGAGTGTCACTGAGGATACACTAACAGTGGAAACAACTGCAGACGTACCCTATACCTCTGTAGAAACCTATGTCCAATCTAGTTGCCCAATTTTTTCCCAACAGCGATGAGACTTGTGGCTAGTGCTACCACAATGCTCACATAAAGTACAACCTCTATCATCGATTCATCCTTGGCCTCCTCTATCAGAACTACGACCACGACCACAAGTGGTTGCCATAGTTAAGTGATCTGATGTAAATGTGGATGTACCAGTATAAATACAAAGAACTCGAGCAAATGTACTTTCCAAGCTAGACATAGAATCTAAATGTCTGATGCCAATGGCGGGAATAAATCAAGTTCCTCAAAGGGAGATCGAAGTGAAGAGAAGTGCCTTTGTACTAAACTGTCACCAATATTCAATGCAAAGATCTGCTCATATACCTCAAAAATTCTAAAAATATTCTACTTATATCCATACATCTTCATCAAAGTATCCTAAAGTTTCTTTGCAGGATGTAGAAACATCACTCCTTGAGCAATGGATGATTCCATACTGTTCACCATCCAAAAGACAACAGTTGAATCCTCGGCAAACCAATCATCGTAGGCAACATCCTCTACATCAGGAGAAGGTTGGATGAGATGTCTGATCTTGTAGTGAGCGGCCAAAAAAGTCTGAAAACTCTGTGTCCACACTATGTAATTCTTTCCGGCAAGTTTTTCTAAGGTTCCACTTAGATTCTTCACAAAAGATTCCTTGGAGGCCATTCTGATTTACACAAATCACATCTGAATACAACTATGTTTGATGCAATAAGTGCAGAAAATTACCCCAAATCGTGACTCAAACAAAGAAAAAAAAGAGCCTTCGGAATTTAATAGTCCAGGTAGACAAGAATAATCACCCTCAGTAGCAGTAAAAAAAATCTACACAGCCCATTTTATGCGTTGTTCAGCAGATAGTTACCGATTTGATGACCAGTAGTAGTAGTAGTAGAAGCCTTTTACGCACCCATCACATGTGCGTCGGCGAGAGGAAGTAGCGGTTGATGCCGTCGGAGGTAGGAAAAGGGGCCTAGCAGCAGCCGAACAAGCCTAGAATGCCATGTCGACTGGAGATCAGGGCCGTTCAGGCCTTGATGCCTACGGAATAAGCCTCCGGGAAGCCAGCCATTGGCAGAGCAGGGCCTAGAGGCCCCTACAAACAGCGGAGGAGTCTCGGCTAGCCTTAGAGGTGGCTAAAAACAGGAGAGGAGGTCCTGCAGCACCAGAGATGGCCAGAGATGGGTTCGCCAACATCGGAGTTGGGGGGAGACGAGAAGAAAGGTGGTTGACGGCTAGGGTTTCAACCTAGAAGCTCTGGTATTATGAAAGATGGAGGAGAAAGATTGTATAATTTCTATTAGGTTAAGACATTACACATATATAAGGTAAGATAAAAATGGATATCCGCTTACTCTATTACATGACTCTAATAAGCTTAGCTACTAATCACATAGAGGATACAAGGGATAGGTTTATCAAGAAAATAAGCCAGCAACGAAAAATTAAAACGTTTATAAACTAATTGGTTTCAAGGAAGTGGCATTTTAATGTTCAGGAAAGTTCAACAATATTTTAATAAGAGTTAAGTTCTTTTTTTCTTTTTCTTTTTATTGAGTGGTAGGTAAAAAAAGAAAGAAAGCATTTAGAGGATACAAGGGATTGGTTTATCAAGAAAATAAGCCAGCAAGAAAAAATAATAGAGAGCAAAAGCTAAATGAACAACAGGCCCTGTAGCCAATCCCAAAAAAGATATCACAAATAGCAACACCTGAAGCTGGACACCACTCCAAAACAGGAAGTATAATCCCATCTTGAATAGCCTGAGTAGCACACCTCTTTCCCCAAAAGATACAATTGTTTCTCTCAATCCATCTACTCCACCATAGTGCAAGAGGAAGAACTCTCCCGCTCTCTCTAAGTCAACCAGTCCACCTTCCTTTAAGACCCCATAGGTCCCAAAAGGTCTCAATCGAACCAGCCTGAACTCTGTCAGTAAAACCTCTCCCCAGTCAGGAACACCACCAGTCCCATACTGACTCAGGCAACAGCCCCAAAAGAAATGAGGGAGATCCTCTTAGGCTGCACAGTGAAAAACACACTGACTGGCTAAGTGGAAGTCCCATGTATGCAATGCTGAGTCTGTCAAAACACCTCCATGAAAAACCTAAAAGGTGAAACACTGAATCTTGAAAGGTACTCTGTTATTCCATACCCAAGAGTAGCACCAAACTCGGGCACCACCGTAAGTCATGATTGAGAACTAATTCTATGAGAATTCACGTTTATATTTTGTAAGAGTCCGAAACTCACCATGAAAGAGTCCATTGTTACCAATAACATAAAAGTCATTTCAAAACATCATTTTCGAACTTCAGAAATGTTTCCCAATAAACCAATCTGATTAGGGAAGTAATGTTAAGATGGGAAATCCTTTGATCCTTTATCCATGTAGGGAAGATGTCGTAGCTGCAAAGGAGAAAACAGGATGGAGACCGTAACTCTGATATTTATTGTGCCAATTGAAATTGTAGCACTGGTTGTGCATGTAGTTTTTCTTTGAAAGATGTGGATGCTGTAGTTCTTGATCACATTTCAAAGAAAACTCAAAACCATTTCCACATAAAGGGCAGGCCATGGGGTGTGTGAAATAATATAACCTAGATCCGATAGCAAATTCTGCAGCTGCCACTCTTGGAACTAATAAAGCAAATGATTTACTCAGAATCTCCGATATGTACAGATGACCAGCAATTTTACTCTTATTTATATGGATCGAGACTATTGAACAAAAGCATAGTCCTCACTGCTATACATAGTAGTGCAGATATAAAATGTTACCTTATAAACAAAACGTTAAAAAGCAAGTAACTAGGAACTGTATGGAAAACAAAACCACTGTACACATTATTGTTCTTATTCTTAAAATAACATTGACAATGTAAAAGAAGGGAACGTTTGTGTGTGTGACACTGAATATAAAAATAAGAACTTCATAATGATTAATAAAAGTTTAAAGTAACAAAAAATGAACATAAGCTTAAGTTGAGGTTTATTGTCTTGAATATTTACCTTGAGCAAGGGAATACGAAAACATAGTGAGAGAACTTCTAAAATCCATTTCATTGTCAATGAAGTATCTTTAAGTTTTGGTAAATTGTGAAAATCAAAACCCTTCAATACACCAACTCCTACTGCAGAATCAACTCTAGCAAGTAGTTCTTCAAATCTTGAGAATAATCCACTGTCAATTCTAATGTCAGTAGAATGCATGCGTAACAGAGTCAATGACTCATCTACTAACAAAGTTGCCTGTTCTTCCCAGCACTGAGCACTTTTTAAAAGACAATGAAGCCTTTCCGGAGTTTCTAAATTGACCTTGAGGAGCTTGGACTGAGCAATCAATTCCTGCAAAAATACAGTATGTTGATTATCATCTATACTCTAGGAAAGAAAATTGTAAGGCTATATTGGTTAGCCAAAACCTCAAGATCTTCAATTTTAAGCAAGTTGTCCGATGTACAAGCAGACGAAACACGAGACAACAGATATGGTTGGCATCTTTTTATCCACATATTGGCAAACGAAAATGCATCTTGGACGTCATGAAGTGATGGAAGGATAACAGGTAAGCTTTCTGAAATCCTAAAATATTTACGCGAGGTCGTAAGTATACAGGAAATCCAGAATATCCTTAGAGTCAAGCAATACTCAAAAGAGGCAAGATGTGACAACCTTATTAAATCTTCAAAGTCAGACATTGAGGCGACATGTCTAAGAATAAACATAGCCTTCTCTTCCCAAGCAATGGCAATCACAAGCATTTCTGAAAGCTTCTGGAAAATATCTTCATCCTCAATGGATAATCTAGAAAAAAAATATACAGAACAGTACAAAAAAACACTAAGCTAGTTTTAGAATTACACAACAGTATGTAATTTAATAATCTAATGTAAAAAAAATAAATGAAAACATACAATCTAGCCTCTACCATCACTTTCTGGATTGTCTCCAAAGGCACCTGAACAGAGAGCACCTACAGAATATAACACTTATGATGAACATAAAATAATTAAATAATTATTGAGGTGTATATAGAGATCAGTGGAATCCCTTTCACTAATAGTACAATGAGTTAAGCATTAAAAATAATTGAAATCCTTGTAAGCTATAGTCCTTTTTCTCTGGAGTTCTCAATACACTAAAGTTATTTTCTCACTCACTGCTTCTAGCATTAAACATGCATCACTCTCAATTTATTCTAATTCCCTTGCATTGATTCATTTCACCACCTTACTGATCCACACCTGGATGCTTTAAGCTGCGCATTCTAAGAAATCTAAGAACTAAACCCAAAGAAACATGATACAACTAAACCAAAATCATGTTCAACTCCTATTTCGCGTATAATCCCCAAATCGATACTGCTATGCTTTGCTCTAATTTTATTTTCTTAATTGTACTCATTCATGTTATGAGGAGCACATATTCCTTCACTATTTTAAAATTCTTTCATTTTCCCGTTAAAAATACCTAGGGTACATATCTTTCCCTATAGACATGCATCTTTACATGTATAAACCGACTTCTCCAATTAGAATGAAAATTTCATAGACACCATAAAGATCCAAGTACCATGCCAAAATAAACCGCTTCTAAGATGTATTTAGAATATCAGTTCCTAGTACCGTGCCACAACGAACTGCTTCTAAGATATATTTGCTATGACTACAAGAAAATTAAGAAAACTTAGAATTTTTTGTCATGGAACTCTTAGTCTTTTTTATAAACTTGAGATGCTTTGACAACCTGTTCTAAAAAAATTCCTTGCGCTCTGCCCACTGGGCATCCATTGGTCTTTAGCCGATCCAAATCTTCCAAGTAATCTCTTACATGGCTTCCTCAAATCATACTTGGAGTGCAGGGGCACTAATTACTTTGTGCCCCTTCCCCCAGTCAATTTTAATGCTACATCTATTTACCATATTATATGGCTTCAGCAGCAAAATGCACAAACAAGATCCTGTTTCAGGGGGAAAAAAAGCTAGATGTGCAAATGAGAATTGGAAGTTCATTGACAATTCTATGAAATAAAATAATATAAGAACTTGGCTACCTCGGAAGCCGTCTTTCTGCAAATTGCTTTCTTTAGTTCAACTTCAACAATGTGCAACTCATCAACTGGACCCAGAAAAAAAATAATTCAGGGTGACAGATAGAAGCCAAATCAACTATTGACAGATTTCTTCAACTAAATAATGACTTCAGATAAAAGCAAAGAACTAGCACCCTGAACTTTCAATGATTTTCCAGACTTCAAGATGCTAGTTAGCTCCATTACAATGTTATTGTGATCCTCTCTTCCCCTGAAGTTTTTAAGAGAGTCATGAACATGGCTAATCCAGGAATAAGCATCATACTGATACTGTCTAAGAAGCATCAAGTTTGGACTTCTGATATTCACTTTATCTTTTGAATCCAGAAAATTTTCAAGTTCCTGAAGTAGCAAAAGCTCACCAAAATAAGTAACTTCCATAACTAGCAGGAACAGAATGTCACTGAAAAAAGGGGAAAATTTTACTTCTCTCAAACTACAACCTTCATTTGTAGAGGTCTTGCCAAGATCTCCTGACATCGAAGTTCCCATGATTCAGCCTCTCTTAGAATCTCTGACAGCAAGTTTACCTCTGGAAGCTGAACATGAAGCTCCATCATCTTCAACATTACAATTTGATGTCAGAGTTTCCCAGCAAAGTAACTCTCAAATTTTGACATAAAAATCAAAAGCTTATGTGACTTAGGAAGCAGATAAGTGGACAGCATGAGTTATTCTGAAATTGCAAACCTGTTTTTTTAATTTGTAAAGGGTGTCAAGCTCAATTGCCCCAGTTGTCCTCTCCAAGATACACCGTTGGAAACCATCTACCCAAAGCTGCACCATAAGGAGAATAAAGCAACTGTAAACACTTACAAAGTCAGGGAAATAAATCAACTAAGCCAGCCTTTAGCAAAGAAATACATGCAGACAAAAGAAGAGTATACTGCATATCTAAAACAATCAACTTACAACAAAACTCGAGCACCAGAATATACCTTAGTGGAAGATAACTTGTTTGCTAATTTTTCACTTCCTACCAGATGTATTGGTAATTTGATGGTCCTGGAGTATAATTCTTCCAAATCATCAATCTGAATTGAAAGGAGAAAATGATTAGTGTTGTTGAGCAATAATGAGAAATTTTCATTGAAAACACTCAGAATATGAACAAACAGCAAACAAAATAGAGATATAACAAGATGGTAGGGTATCAGAAGAAAAGAAGCAAGGAAGAAGTTCCAGTGTCAGGAAAAGATCGTCAAAAGAGAAACCAGAAAAGATAAAGAAACAGAAAGCCAAACAACAGGACTCAGAACAAGAAACAGCAGCCATTCACAAAGCCACCAGTCCTAACCACGCCACAATCTCCCTGTCTGTGCTGACATTACCATTTGGCAAAGAGGAAGACCAACCGATCACCAACTCAAACACCTAGGTTACCATCAAGAGCTGACAAAGAGAGCCACGACCAATTGATCTCCAGGCATCTAAAGAAGAGATGCCACCAATCCTCTTCCTTACAATCACATAAAGAACATCTACTAACAAACTGAAAACCACGATTCCAAATGAATCTGCAACACGCTAGGTTAGCTTCTTCCCCCAAAAGCACCTAAAATGAGGATTAAAAAGCATTGCTGCTCCAAACCACTTGTAAGAGTCAAGGCCAAGATTTAGCACGTAGGAGGCATGGGAATCTTGAGACAATAAAATAGCATAGTCAATGACTCCATCATCATCATTCCATACAAATTGTCTCATGATGCTTTCATTATGCTTCCACACCAACTGGAATTCAAAAAATGGAGAGATAATAAATAGACAAATTGGATGGGACTGAGGAAATCGAGGTAATTTTACCACCCATGAATAAGTATCCACCATTCCACCCTGAAATCTTCTCACAAATCTATACACCACTGGTCCTCAATTCTCCCATTGATGCCTCCCCCACTTAACGGTAACCACTAGAACTTAAACGGAAAAAGTTCACTTCCCTAACCTGAAAAGTCTACTTCCTCTTTCACGAAAGAATCATCGCAGCACATCCTGGAAATTGTTGATTTATGGAAGTTGACCTTGAGACCTGTAATCATCCCAAATAAACCCAGGATGAATGAAAAAATGAATTGACCACTTCCTGATGAGAAGTGCCACAGAACCATAGAATTAAACGTTGGTTTCGTGTCGGACTTCAGTTCGACAAAAATAGAAAACGTGTCGGACATCGGTGAAAATGTCGGTCGAAACGCAGTAAATTTACGGAAGTCCACAAAAATGGTAAAAAAATTTTAAATATTAATTTGAAACTCTTGGATAAACTAAAGCAAGCAATAATCTACATCTTAAACTACTTAGATTAACTTCTTCAATATGTATCACATTAAAATACAGTATATGGACCTAACAGAAATATCCTAAAGTATAAATAATACATAAAAATGCTTAATAAAGGTTTAGGCTAAATCATTACGCTACATGACCAAAATAATACTTAAATCATTATGTTAAATCCTAAAAAATTATAAAAAATTACTCATTTTATAGAATCATTATGTTAGATCTATCATCTATGTGATGAATTAAAATATTATTAGGCTAAATCTTTATTTTTTAATTAATTACAAATTAAATATGAAATTTTCTTAAATAAAAGAAAAGATTTACTACATAACAAAGACTTAAGGAAAAAAAAGAGAGAAAATGATGGTTACAAACATAAACTTGGACATAATAGGACGGAAGTTTTCATCACTAAGCCTTATCAAACTATTAACTACTATATTATACTCCATATGTATTTCCAAATTATTGGAAGGTAGTAAAACCTCTTTTGCAAGAAAGGACCTAAAAACAAAAACAAAAAAACCGATATAAGCCTGGATCTCTCGTCACAACTCACAAGCTTTAAAAGGAAAAAAGGGGATCGAGACAAATCACACATGCCAACACTCAGCAGACTTTAAAAGTAAAAAAAAAGGGAAGGACACAAGGACGAACTTGGTTGGAGGCTACAGCGGAGCGACGTGCTCATGGAGAAATCTAGAAGACGAGGGCAGATCAACAGAGAGAAGGGCGGACGGCGTAAAAGAGGCTTGAGGAGAACTGAAGAAGGCGCCGGACAGCTAAGGCGGACAACGCAGGACGATCGACGGCGTTGGAAGACAAAGGCGGTCGACGCAGAACGGCAAACGGTGCTGGACGGTGGACGGTAGGATGGTTGGTTGGACGACTACTGGAGAAGCTTGAGGAAGAGGAGGAGAGGAGATGGGAGAAGGCGCAGCTGATCGACGAAGGGAATCAGTAGCTTTTAAAGCCGCATAGTCCTTGTCGATTTGTGGAGGAGGTGTGTCCACTGATATGTGAAATTTTGCGTTAAAAACTACCAAACATCCGCCGATGTCTCCGACATTCACCGAAATATCGTCTGACATAAGGTAAGTCGCGACATATGTTTAAATGTTGTTTCTATAATTTTACCTACCCATACGTCTCGACGAAATGTCGCCGACAAGGATCGACATTTGGCACCATGCACAGAACACAACCATGTTGTCAGCATATTGACAATAAGGAATACTTTTCATTCCCCTGCCAGAGCAGAAGCCTTGGATCTTCCCTGTATCCTCTGCCTTAACACACATCCAACAAAAAAACTCTACCACAAAAAGAGTAGCAATGCTGAAAACCTTTTGGGCATCCATTAACAAGCACAAATTTTTTTGTAAAGCTAACACAATAACCCATCCAATCACATTATCTAGTCCCAAATCCCATAATCTCCTCCAAACAGCGACAATGAACATTGTCATACACCTTTTCCATATCTAGTTTCCAAACCAAATCTGGCATGACATGCTTTGACGACACCTTGACTCGATGCATTCATACACACCAGAAAGCCATTCAAGATCTCTCTACCATGACAAAATGCCAACTAAAAGTCCTCAAGGATGCTCCTTGTCAACGATTTCAATTTTTCAACAAGATATTATGCAACAATCTTGCAGACTCCATTGAGAAGACTAATTGGTAGAAAATAACCAATGTCCACTGCTCCTTCCTTTTTAGAAATAAGACTGATGAAAGCAGAATTTGCAAGTTCAATATTACCCCCATTGAAATGAAAAGCTCTCACAATCTCCATAATCGTTGTTCCCAACACCTCCCAATATAGTTGGACGATAATGATTTGGAAGCCATCAAGGCAAGGCATGCTTGGTCTCTAGTCATCATAAAAACATCTTTCGTTCTTCATCAAAAAATTCAACTTCAGTGTATGGAAATGAAAATAAATAAGAATGGAATAAACTTTAGAATGAAATGGAATGGAATAGTTTTATTTTATTTTTGTGTTTGATATGCAATGGAATGGGATGAAAGGGAGGAAGGCAGAAGAGGAGGAGGCGGAGGAGTACAATGGTGCCACCTACAACTATAGAATTAAATGTCGATTTTGTGTCGGACTTCGGTCCAACAAAATTAAGAAACATATCGGACATTGGTGGAAATGTCGATGGAAACGTGGTAAATTTACAGAAGTCCATGGAAATGGATAAAAAACGTAGAATTTTGATTTCAAACTTTAGAATAAGTTGAAATAAATAATAATCTACATATTAGACTACTTAGATCAACTTCTTCAATATGTATTACATTTAAATACACTAGATGAACTTAATACAAATATCTTGAAGCATAAATAATACGTAAAAATAATTAATAAATGTTTAAAAACAAAAGCGCTTAGAAAAGTTACCTCATATATGCTTAATAATTTACTATTTTTTATTTAATTATGAATTTTACTGCTTTTTAATGATTTTATAGAGTTATTAGGTTAGATCTATGTAATATCAATTTATTAACATCAAAACACAAAAAAAACCTAAGACCTATGTATTATTAGGTTAGATATATGTAATATAGGATATTAACATTAAAACACAAAAAAAACATAAAAAAGCCTAAGATGTATGTATTATTAGGTTAAATTTATGTAATAACAAGTTATTAACAACAAAATACAAAAAAAAAACCATGCAAAAACCTAAAATCTATGTTTTATTAAGTTAGGTCTAATTATTATTATAATAGATCTAAGATGTAGATCTACATTAAAAGTTCAAAATACAAACACAAAAAATGAAAAAAACTTAGATTCTATATAAAAATCAAGTGTTATATCTTAAGAATGGAGAAATTTAAGAGCAATTAAGAAGAAAACGCTTTTTAAGTTTGTAGCAATCCACTAGATTGTGAAGGAGTGGATGAGATATACAGGAAGTTAGGAACTCTGGTGCAAGTCCGTAAGTTTAATGGACATGTCGCACGACATTGTTCAAATTCAATGCAAAAAATACACCGTATCGACTGACACTCCAACACTCACCAACATGTGTCGAAGTTTGGCTCTGACATATGATATTTTCCGATTTACACTTGTAAATCGTGTCGGCCAACTCAAAATCCGGCATGTGTCGGCAAAATATCGCCGACACGTGTCGAGGTTTAATTCAATGCCTACAACAGAACCTGGCCAAATGGGTTTCCGACAATGGTTGTACCCCAACAAGGCTAGAGGTCAACAAGTCGCTAATGTTCATTTTCGCTCACTACAACAAGAACCTAAAGGGTGGGCTGGGGACAGAGTGCCATAAGGGAATGTTCTACCCAAAAGGGAGCAGCATCAACATCTACAAGATCGACCTCTCTGGGAGGACGATGGAGTTAAGGTGGAAGCCGCTATCGACAATGGAGAATGACGTGTCGTACAAGGGGAAGATATGGTGTATGGTGGTGGAAGAGGGGAGGAGGAACTCAACTGAGCTGAGGGAGGAAACGGCGGGCAAAGGAACCACACATGCGACGCGATGTGGCCCCAAGGGAGGTGTTGAAAAGGCAGCGGGGGAGAGAATGAAAGGAGGGAGCACAGGTGGCGTCGACAGTGAGGAAAGAGGAAGCGTGGGTGGCATCAACAGTGAGGAAGGAAGGGACATGGGTGACATTGGCAATGAGGAAAGAGGGGACATGGGTGGTGTCGACGGTGAGAAAAAAGGAGGCAGAGGAAGGAGAGTGGTAGAGGAGGGAGGAGGGGGCAAAGGAGTAAGGGGCCATCAGATTTTTCCATTTTTTTTATTCCTAATGGGATGAGAATCAAATTCGTTACCTTATAAGAAAGAATGAAATTCCCAAATTTAATGAAAATTTGATTCTCAAGGAAATTCTATTCCTATGACTATTTCAACTTTATTTGTGTACCAAACAATGAAATGAATTTTTTCATTCCATTCCAATCAATTTGAGTCTCCATTCCCACGTACCAAATGCTATGTTAGAAAATCAAGGTCATCCAAGCTTAAAAAAAGTTATGGTTTGGCTGTCAAGCTTTTAGTGGAAAAAGTAGGGGATCTTCTAGTAGTTTTCAGGAACTTCTAAATACTTCAGTGATCTTCAAAAATCTGAAATTTTTCTTCAAAACCTTCTTGATTCAAGAAATTGTAGGGATTTGTGTGCAATTTTCCTTAGGAACATTTTAGCAACTTTGAATTCTCTCACAAATTTTGTTGCAAAGGGTGTTGGTACCCTCACTGGAGTGTGACGTATGCACCGAATGTAAGATGTCGGGAACTACAACAATGTCTAATCATCCATCTCTCCTCTCTTAGCCTACAATGTTAATGGGGTTTTTGTGTGTTTGTGTGTTGGGGGGGGTCATGTGCATCCATGGTTGGTTTCTACGCCCAACCGAAAGGAGGATCCGTGAGTGGAATGTTCCCTTTTTCCCCATGGGAGAGTTTCTTTCTCTCTCTTTCAAGAGCATTTTATCTTCCATTCTTTTGAGAGTCGGGTTTTATGTTGGAAGTCATGATTGGGATCAAGTTTGACCGGAATATAATTGGAAGTTTAAAGACAAGTTACAAAGCACCTCTTTGACCTTTCAATTATTTTGAAGACGATAAGTGGTTAATTGCTGAGTATATCTGGATAGTCCATTTCATCGACATCTATGCTTCGTTCATGTTGTTTGGATTATATTATTTGGCTCTACGTGGGCCTTGTTTTATATTATGGCATTATTACAAAAAAAGAAGAAGAACATCTTATTCTTCTTCTCCTCACTCTATGGAAGATGTTGCAATTGATTGGTACAATGGAGGAAAAAGAGAGGCAAGACAACTACGTTAGCAATGCCAATGGTGTCCTTCTTCAACTTCATGGGATCTCCTCCATCATGTCCCTTCCCTTCTCTTCTCCTCACTCTTTCTTTCACCTCAACAAGTTACTTCATGAACAATGGAAAGCAATGACAAAGCAAGGAAATTGATCGACAATGATAATCAAGGATCTTGACGATCTTTCTTTTTTGGTCTAATTCTTGTCCTATGTTACCAATATTAACAATGATGGTGGTGTACTATAGAGATTGTGGTGACATCACAATTGATGGTGGATCCTGAGGAGGTGACATGCGATGCCGACGACACAAGTGAATGACAGCAATGGCTACAACAGCAGTGGCAACAATGAATAGAGGACGACAACATCAACAATGGCTCAGTCTCAACCAAGCTTGACTGCAGTGGCCTCCAATGACAACTAAATCTTGGTTAGGCTTGAAGAAAATGACCTCCATCCACGAATCAAACCCAAAAAGACTCAATGACAATGGCCTCCAACGACAACTTAGTCCTAAATAAGCTTGTTAAAAATGGTCTATAGTAGTGGCTCATTCCGAGTAAGACCAGATTGTAGTGGTCTTCGATGGCAAATGGGTGTTAATCTTGCAGCGATAGTTGGTTAGGTACAGCCATATGACAATTGATGGTCACATACAAAGGCAAAAGAATGAGTATTGGAACTCGTGTACAGTATCAAATGTTGACACGTGTTCGAAATTTCACCAACATGTGTCTTATTTTCAATTTACCGATATGTGTCTTATTTTCAATTTACCGACACGATGTCGACATAGAAGTTTTTTAAACAAATGTAGATATTTTTTTACTGTATTTTCACCGACATACCGACATTTTACCGACATATATCTATTTTTCAACTAACCAAAGTTTAATACGAAACCAACATTTAGAACCTTACTCGTGTGTAACAAAAATTGACAAAGCTACAGATAAGTCATACGACAACGTGGTGACAAAAACATCTATTCTAGCATGGAACGAAAAAATATAGAAGAAAAGGATGATCGTATTCCTCCCCCTCTCACTCTTCACATGCAATGGATAGAAGACACATAGAGAAAAAAAAATCTAGGGTCCATTTGGCAACCAAAGTGGATCATTGGTTTTTTTGAATTTGTAGACCCACATCCAAAAAATCCAAAAAAAAAACAGTCTTGTGAGTTTTTGGATTTTTTCCTCTTTCTATTAAACAACCACTATTTCCTTGCCAAGACTTTCACTTTTCAAATAATCCATCCTCAATGATCTACAAACAAACCCCAAGATCTCAAAACCCACTCTTGTTTTCATGTAAAAAGAGAAGAAGAAGAGGACTTGTTATTGACGATGAAAACCCCACACTCTTATATGGAGAGTAAGGATAGAGAACAAGTAGGAATCTTAATGAGATGCATACATAATCATACTATATCTAGGACATGTAGATATATTAGTAAGTAAATTATCCTGAGATCCTAATTCTGCACTGATAGAATAACTATCAATTCTACAATTAAAAAGTTAGCTCAATGAGAATGGTATCCCTTATTCCCTACTTTCAATAGGACACCTTCAATTACACAAATGATGAAGTTGCTTGAGAAAAGTCAATATTTCATACTGAGTTTCTAAAAACACTACCAAATGATCCTAATGTTTTGTCCTTCATTTGTGACCGTTCAAGATGGATGGCTAGAAGGGTGAGAGAGAGGAGAAGAAGCAGTGAGAATATCAATCTTACAATAACAATATGTTGATGACACCTTAATGTCTTGTGGAGCGTTTGTGGAGTTGTCGAGGATTTTTTTAGATGATTGCTGATCTCAAAATTAATTACAAGAAAAGTTCAATAATAGGTGTTCATGCAAATGACGAGGAGGTGGAGACATGCAAATCAGTTGCATTGTAAGGTAGAGCACCTTCCTGCTAAATCGGATTATAGTTTTTTGTGTGATAAAGTGGAAAGGAGATTAGAGGGTTGGAACACTAAATATCTTAGCCTGAGGGGTCATCTTACACTCATCAAGAATGTGCTTGCCACTATACCAGTGTTTCACATTGCAATTTTTATGATACATACTGGAGTCGTTGATGCTCTGGAAAAGATTATGAGAACATGGTTATGGCAAGGTTCTAGAACTGAGGTGAAGGGCAGACATTTAATTAACTGGCTTGAAATTAGTAACCAGTGGATTGTGGAGGATTTTGAATTCGGACGATGAAGGGACTTAATGAAGTGGCTATTGAGCTGTGAAACCAACGAAAATGCATTGTGGCCCACTTTAGTGTGAATGCAAGAGGAGGCAGCATTAAGAATTATTCCTTTTTCTGGAAATCTATGCAAAAACTCAAAGGAAAATTCAATGTATTTCTGAGGTATAAAGTGATGGATGGCTGTAAAACCCAATTTTGGCTTGAAAAATGGGTTTCTGGAAGTACCCTCGGAAAAGAATGCAGTGAGATCTTTAAGCTGACAAGAATCCCATAGCTCACAGTGGTGAATGCAGGATACAACAGGAATGGCAGATGGATATGCAAGCTTAATCTGAGAAGAAATCTTAGGGAAGACGAAGTGGAGAAAGCAACAGAACTGTTGGCCCTGTTGGAAGGAGCACATCCTCAACACGAACGATTGGATATGCCAGTGTGGGATTCCGCAGGATCTGGTGTATTCACAGTTAGTAGAGGATGCAAAGATTTTAATGTTGGTTCTTTAGAAAAATGAAAATTTTACAAAGGAGTTTGGAAAAGTAAGGCTCCTCTCGAAGTTGGGATTTTTATGTGGCTTCTAGTTAAGGAGAGGATTATCACAAAGGTGTTTCATCAAACATAGGCAAGAGACAATGATGCCACTTGTATTCCATGTGGAGAGACTAACGAAACAATTGAACATCTATTTATTTGCTGTAGAGTCAATAATCGAGTATGGATGAAGAAGGGTCACAACCTTCAGATGACATGTAGTGCACCGGAGAATTTAGTAGATCTTCAGAACAAGTTGCAGTTGACATTGAGAGGAAAACTAGGGAAGGAATAGCACACTCAACTATTGGGACTTCAAAGGATATGCTGCTGGCTGGTAATCTGCAATCATCGTTATAAAGTGCTCTATCATCGACGAGATTGTCAATTGTCATGTGGAAGAGTTGATTTCTACTGCTGCGTTGTTGATCAAAGGATGGGTTGATTTCCTTATTTTGTATTTTAGAACTTTTTTATTTTTTGAATATATTCTTTTTATTTTTTGTACATATCATCTTTGGAATGATGCTTATTTTGAATGAGAATCATCCTATCCTTTCCCAAAAAAAAATCTTGCAAAAATAGAATTTGAGCCAAAAGTTGCGTGGCAATTATTTAAATGGAGAAAATAAATTTCAACTATGAGTATCCCTCTTTATCTACACATCCAAAAGATATTAATCCCACTTTCAGTGATAAACACGAATTTATGCAACCAAAACAAGCATAAAATACATTAAAAATGAAGATAATACGTAAAACAAGTGAGAACAATGTGAAGACTTGAGTATGCATGGTATAACACACCACACAATTGTTTACTCATCTCCAATGAAACTTTTAAAAAACTGGAATGATTTTACTCACTGTTATATCTGATGAAGATGACAAAGCACCTTCCAAAACACCATTCAATGTATTTGCATCTTCTGCATAGGTCTGCAACAGAAATCATACTTGGACAATGAATTAGCCAAAGAAGAAGAAGACTATAATTTCACGAGAACTATATTATGATTACCTTTAATTTAAAATATTCAGGATCATTACAAGGCAAAGGATTGAAATTCAGTACATCATTGACTTCACTTAAACGAACTTTAGCAGCATTATTTGCATGTGCGTGCAACCAATTATCAATTTTTGCTAGACATGTCTTCAGATCCAGAGCCCACTTTTGTGCCTTAATCAACATGGACACCATATTACGTACCTAAAAGAGACATGAAGGGCAGGGCACCATATGTGATATAAGAATTTTCACACAATTAGAAAAGCTCAGAATTCAGAATGAAAAATATAAAGCATACACGATCCATATCATGATCTGCCCAGAGAAATTGTTCAGCCTCCTTAAGAGCACTTGTACAGGCAGCATCTGAGAATGGAACCTGCAAAATGTGCCTGGAATTCTGAAGCCAGCATTCTGCGAGCTCAGCATGTGTGGCGTCACAATCGTTCACCTGAATTTGAAGCTTCAAGTTTCAACTTATTCTGGGGTCAACAAAATATTTTATTGATAATTGAAAAGAGTACAAAAAAATAATTATACAAACTCATTTAAAAGAATAAGCCTAAGGACCCATCAGTCACTAGTCCTAAAGTTGATTTGAAAAAACTTCTTTTTAAAACTCATGTCCTTGGCAAAAAGAAGAAAAAAAACAAGACTAACTAGTACTCTTTCTAGTTCTAATACTAAGAACACCTCATCTACCTACATTACAAATACCTCTCAATTCACAAGGTAAATGCCCAAAACAAAAGTAATCACTATCCATAACTAGAAGACCACCTTCCTTGGTCAAAAAATCTGCTGCAAAATTGCTCTCAAGAAAGCAATGTTAAACATCCAACTCATGGAACATAGCCTCCCTTCTAATCAAATGCCACCAACGCCTGCATCTCCACCTTATTCATTTCATCATTCAGCATCTGAACAATATTCAACGAATCCGATTCAATATAAGAAAGGACCAAGCCAGGAATCTTGCAAAAAGAGTAGGTAAATCACTGATCACTCTACTCTCCGACTCATTATTAGTAATAGAGACATAAAATCTAGAAAAAGCCAGCAACACATGCCCCCCACCACCCACAGAAGATGTAGATGAACCGTCTATATTCCCTTGAAGACCAGACAACGAATCCGATTCAATATAAGAAAGGACCAAGCCAGGAATCTTGCAAAAAGAGTAGGTAAATCACTGATCACTCTACTCTCCGACTCATTATTAGTAATAGAGACATAAAATCTAGAAAAAGCCAGCAACACATGCCCCCCACCACCCACAGAAGATGTAGATGAACCGTCTATATTCCCTTGAAGACCAGACAACGAATCCGATTCAATATAAGAAAGGACCAAGCCAGGAATCTTGCAAAAAGAGTAGGTAAATCACTGATCACTCTACTCTCCGACTCATTATTAGTAATAGAGACATAAAATCTAGAAAAAGCCAGCAACACATGCCCCCCACCACCCACAGAAGATGTAGATGAACCGTCTATATTCCCTTGAAGACCAGACAACGAATCCGATTCAATATAAGAAAGGACCAAGCCAGGAATCTTGCAAAAAGAGTAGGTAAATCACTGATCACTCTACTCTCCGACTCATTATTAGTAATAGAGACATAAAATCTAGAAAAAGCCAGCAACACATGCCCCCCACCACCCACAGAAGATGTAGATGAACCGTCTATATTCCCTTGAAGACCAGACA
>JAMKQA010029525.1:0-38534 GCA_024699735.1 Posidonia australis
AATGTATTTGGAATTCCTTTACACTTGCAAATATATACCCTGTTTTTAACTGTGTGGAAGATTTCTTCATTATCCCCCCTGTCTTGAGGTTTCCTACTACATTATCTGGAGCCCATGTTTTTGTTCAAGCTGTTCTTTGGCTTGTGTGGCAGGAGAGAAACAACAGAATTTTTAGGGGATTATCTAAGACCCAATGCATGATTATAAACGATATAGTTGGTTTGTTTCATTGTTGGGTAGCTTCTCTGGCTATAAGTTTTGAAAAAGAAGAAAATATTAAAGTCATTCCTTCCTTCCAGCAGAACACTGGGCAGGCTCAGGGTAACCTCTCTCCTACTACCTTCTTGAGCGACATGGAGTGTGATACTGGTACTCCAGCTCTCCCGTTCTTTGATTAACCATTGGTTGATTGAAGTTTTTCAATGTGATACTGACTGACTCTGGCATTTCTTTGCTACTGGAACTCATTTTTGGATACTGTAATTCTACTGTGCTATTTTGAATGTCACCTACTGTGTGACGAGCTCTTTCTTTTTGTAATATTTTGGAGAACACTACTTTGGACTTCTGATTTGAGTTACTTCATATAATAATAATATCAACTACCGTTAACAAAAAAATACTTTGCAATACTTTGGAAGACATTATACTTTATTAATATTATTAATTACCGTTTACAAAAAAAAAAAAAGAATTATTTATGCCTAGAAATATGTGCAAGTAAACAAACTTTATATAACTACTTATATGAAAATCAATAGATTCTTACTATTATCATTAAATATATATATAATACAATCAAATCAAAGAATATATGAATACAGGACAGATCAAATATGGATATATTATCATAGAAGATTAGCAAAATAATATTCATATCCACGTATCCTCTAAAAGAAAATACAAATGCGGTACATATCCAAGCATCCCTACTTCTCATCTCAGACACGTAGAAAAATCACTTTGACGGGCATTATCATGCATGAAAACAATAAAAATGTTTACCATCTCGTCTTCTTCAAAGGGCAAAACATTACAACCTTGATTTGGGATGCTAGTGAACACGCATAAAATATTCATTGCTAGGACGCGAAATGCTTTACCATACGTAGAAGAGTTTGTAATGTAAAATATTTATAGAGAACCATGATTTCAGACACCGGATCACCACCACGCTACACCTACATGAATTTTCCGCTGACCATGGAGCACGCTTTTCCCTTCTTTTTTTGCATACTTGTACATATATCAGATTTAATTTGAAAACAAATCATTCAAAATTTTTCTATTTTGCATGTTCCAAACATTTATCCCCAGATTCCTATAATGGATCATGTAGGTAGCTTTTATAAACAAAACAAAAACCATAAATGACCACAAATTTACATGAGAAGCTTCAAATTGCTGGTTGTTCACGCCTACAAACGATGAACAAAGCGGTGATCGGGTAAATTTTTAAATAGAGAGAAAAGTGGATACACCGGAAGAAAGGAAAACTAAGATTGAAGAAAAACAAGCTGCACATCCTGCCACCCTTCATTCGTATGTCACGTATGGTAGAAATTCATGATGTCAAATCATTAAGTATGTTTCAAATTTGAGAAGCTCTCCAAACATATAGAAGCATAAAACACAACACTTTCAGCTGCATTTGTTTGCAATTCAAGATTACAGTTCCAGATTGCTTCAGCCACTCCAACTCCTCTACAGAGTAATTTCTTTACGCAAACAACTTTGCTCTTGGAGGGCGAGAGTGAATCTCCTAACATTTTACCGTAGACAATGAAGAAATGGATCTTCTAGAGAGTGAGATGCAGAAGGATCTTCTGGAGAACAACTACAGTGCCAACTCCCAGCTAACATTCTCTTGTTACAGTCTCCAAACAAACGCAGCCAAATTTGTTTCATTTATGGTAATAGCAAAATATTATTTTACAAGAAACTTTGTACAGGTATCGCCCAACAGATACATGGTTATCAGAGGCAAAGCAATAGCAAAAGATGGGTCCGAATAGTGTTGCCCCTCACAGAGAAGAAAAGAGATTTTTTTTTTCTAAAAAGAAGAGTTTATGATAACTATATAGATTGCAGATCATTATACACAAGGACACTTTCAAAAATTATGAATTAATCAAATGAAATAAAAAATGGCATAAGACGAATACCTTGGTAACCCTGCAGTCTTTCGATTTTTCTAGCAATGCCTCCTAAATGACAAAAAACTGCACGTGAAGAATTATATATAAGCTAAAGATGCACAAAAGTATCCATATTTACAGTCACCCTTCCACAACTGCGGATGTAATTTATCACAGATGTAGAGAAGGTTTCAGGATGCCCAAAATCTCTGAGGATCTTGATTAAACAAAGAGTAGTCTTCAATCTCCAGGTTCGCTATATGAAAATTTATTAATCCTGCTTGCAACATTTTGATGACAAAGAGGACAGCTGGTAAAATCCACCACTCATTATCATGCCTGCGATCAGTAAAAGACAACAGTAAATATTCTTTATATTGTGAATATAAAGATTTCAATTTGAAATTCCCAATAAATATGCAGTCCAAACATCAATTCATAATCATTTTGCCTACAATCGGTACTTCACTGTTGTGCCATGTCATAAGATCACTAAGGAAAATCATAGCACTAAACAGTCAATCAAGTACCAAATATTTTGGAAAAATCCTGCTCCTACAGGTTCAGCAATAGATGTCTCAATGGTACAGTGAGATTAAAACATCACAAAATTTGCAATATTAAACAATTTCTGAAATTCACACGTTCATAATTTTGAACGGAACACTACCAAACGAGTGACGGTACACAAGACACCTAAGATGGAAATCACCATCTTGGCATGGTTCCAGACTATGGAAAACACCATCTTGGCATGGTTCCAGTCTGATCATTATTTTCATGTAGGAGTAAGCATTATTTATGGTTCAAAACATCTTTGACAGTCCACATAAAAAGGGTTCATAAGCTGCTGAGGTATAAAAATTCTAGACATGATGAAACTTCTTTAGCACCTTTCATCTCAGTGATCTCTAGTGTACATGCATGACTAAGAGCTACAATGCCAGAAGGGGCCCTAAATGTGAAATAAAGCTCTCTTCCAGCTATATGCTATTCAGCTATTAGTAGGCTATGAATATTTGCAAACAATAAAACAGAAAGAGTCATTCAAGTATAGCCTATTTGCTTCTACGAAAAAAACAAGTGAAAAGGGTTATAATTTTTTTTTAAGTAATTCCTTAAAAAGTGTACACACGAGATATAAAACAAGTAATATTTAATTTTCTTTGAAGAATTAGTTTCATCATTACGACCAAGAAAAGTTTTACAGCAAGAAAGTTCAGCATGATATCAGTTGGAGGCTGGATGCTCCATTATATGCATGCTAACGAGGCAAACAATTATATTTCACAATTATTTTTCTACTGTCCACTATTATCAGCTTTGGATCTCTTACATCAATTAGAGTTACAAATATCAGAATCATAGAGATGAAACAAAATCAATCATGGAACCAATAGCTTCATGTACTAACAAGTTAAAATTCAATTATGTTGCAAATGGATAAAAAGAGATTTTTTTGAATAAAAAAGGACAAAAAGCTTCAACACAGCTATGTAAATGTCACAAATGTAAGATTTTGCCAGAATGCAATCTTATTCCTACCACACAATGTCCACATCAAAGAGATTGAAACCAATGATCCTGATGCTATCCCATATTCCCATTGAAAGCAGTTGATGTTAAAGAACCCATTATAAATAACATTTTATTAGTACCGAGATAAAACCAAAGTTTTTCCCCTTTCTCCCAGAATCTGTGATTTCTTGTTTACTCAAAATAAAGGTATTATGCACCAGTGAAACATAGCACCCAGATCAATACATAATAAAGCTTGATCCATGCATCAGTGGATATGTAAATTCCATAGCATTTCGTGAGTCCAGACAACTTTGAATTAATACAAGAAAACTGAATCATGGGGAGGCAGGAAGATGTGGTGCAAAACACTGGAAATTCTAAATTGGTCAATTATAATTATAAAAAACAGTGCATGTATTAAAGTACCAAGGGTCATCCTTCGTGGGGAGTCCAGATGCTGAAAATACATCATATGAGATCCCACAGACAAAGGCCACAAGCTGCATGAAATCCAAAGTAATGTAAATAGAAGTAATGTAAGAGAATAATGGAAGCCATTTGTTTATGAAACGAAGTAGAACAAGATGAAAGGTAATTCTATCACTAAAAGAAAGAAAAGAAAAAACACAAATAAAAATTAGTGTATCCTTAGACTAGGGAGCATGCCAACACAGAAAACCCCACTCAGGCTCCATTGAACATCTTGCACTTGCTCTTGCACAAAAACCACAAGCAGCCAATAAGCCTGTGAGACAATGCAGACGAGTTGTTTTTTTTTTTCTCTATTGTTTTCTGATGGTGTCATTCCGATGACAAGAAAAGAACCAAGAAAGAAGAGAACTTCTACAAACATTAACTGCAAACCACATTGTTTTCTTATAGTATGGACCTCATCTGTATGAATAAATTAGAAAGACACCACCTAAGAAGCATAGATACGGATATGGGATACAGCCATATGGGTACAATAGGACATGGATAAGTACATGTGATTCATGTACAAGTATGACACACGACAAAAAGGCAAGGAATATGTCTTTATATATCTCTTTATCTAACAATGTTAAACATTCTCATTTATAATATGAATCACGAAGATTAAAACATTCATAGGGTTACTGGTCCATCTAGGACATTGTAGCAATATTTCACCTTTTTCTGATGATTTAAATATGGAGGGCCTAAAGTCCTAAACTATGTAAAATAGAGTATGAAATCTTCGATTTTAAGTATGTATCACCATATTCTTTGTCAAAATAAGTGGGCCATGTGAATCCCAATAACACAAGTGAAAAGGATATACCAATAACAAACGCATAGCAAGTGATTAATTAGTTTTGTACTAGTACTAATATGATAAAATCAGCACCTAATGTAAGATCTTTTTTAACATCAAGCTCCATCAGAAATTGTTCCTGACTTAAAATCTTGTTTACAAGACCATGCAAATCTCAATCTGAAATGTTTCACGTATAGAAATAATAAAATGTGCTTCGACAGGAATACGAATGCAAATGGTTCTTAACAAAATTTCATACTGGCATTGAAAAAAAAAAATATTTCACAAAAAAAGAAACGGAAAAATTATAAGTCAGATTCAATGACTTACTATGTTGGACAGAGAAGTAATATTCCACAATGCATATATACGAGCAAGTGAAGACCTTCTTGGTCCCTGACTAAAAAGAGCGTGTAGTCCAGCAGGGAAGGGAGAAAACAAGGATAATGGAAGAACAAGCAAGACAACAAGAAAAATTGCAAGTGACATCCAGTAGAACTGAAGCAACGTAAGACCCGTGATCACAAAATCACCCAAAAGCATGAATGCCATAAGGAGTTGAATTGTTTCCTGTACGAGAGAACTGTTCATTAGATGACCACATCAAAATTCTGGTTCAGACTTGCTATAACCTAAAGTCCAATGCTCATATACCTGAAGGCCAATCGGCCTCGTGTTCTGCAATAGAAATGAAAATGGGAACAGGAATCGTCTTCTATAATCCAATGATTGCAAAGTTGCTTCATTTATCATCCCTCCACTCACCCCACCTGTCATTCGTTTGCGAGAATTCACGTGGCCAATGGAAGGTTGATTTTGCAGGGACTGCTTAAGACTCTTTTTCACAATGGGATAGCCCCTGAAATATCACAATAAAAACAATTGATCTACCATCACATATAACATGAGAAATAATAATTCAGCTGGTCTTTACAGTAATATTCTTGGGTGCCAATCAAATGTACCTTGATCTTTCTGGAGAGGCTGACTCAGAAACATCCAGCTGGTGTATGCCACGGGCAAAGTGACCATTCACTCCCACTATCACGCCTAGCTGATAATACCCAGAAGCAGTCGCTTGGAACCATCCTAAGTCTACCTTTACACAATTGGGCTCCAGCTGTGAATTTCCATGGGTGCTGATCCATGTTATAACAGGACCTAATCCAGAGTGAATGGTGCCATCTCTAACTGTTCTCAACTGAGCATTGAGTCCAGCAGCAAATCTGTTCCATACATCTGCTGGCACATACTGGGAACAAGAAAAATGGTTTAGCCACTTTTGTCAACAAAATTAGCAAGAGCAGCTGTATTTGTAATTAATTAGCAATTTGTGAAAACTGGTAGCATAAAGACCACCTGGCTGATGAGGTTGGTCAATAGTATGTCATTATGAAGATAGTAAGGGGACATAAAGCTTCCATCACCACCGAAGATGGCACACAATGGGAACCTTTGCAATTCAGTGGAGGCCACAACTACACGCTTCTCATCACCACCAAGGAAAAAATCAATAAAAGCAACCATCAGATCCGGCGTTGAGCCAACCTGTGACATCAGCAAATTGCTTGATAAAAAGAAAGAAAGATAACCAGGAACTAAAATATGGTATGAAGGTTTGATTGTAACAATGCAACCATTGCACATAAATGCAACAATTATTAGCACTACTGGTAATACACAAGGTCTCAAAAGAATCCTTGTAAATTATACTTATCTACTGGCTACTTGAGGGGGAAAACCTTTTGAAGAAAAGCTTTTGCTTAAACTACAAAAAATGGAGTAAATAACAAAGCAGAAAGCGATACACCAGCTTGATGTATTTCAATACTAGCTTGTATTGAACAAACCGGCTGGCATTTGCAATAAATTTGTCATATATTGATCCCTTTCAGAATGTCCAGAAAGAACACTGGTTAGCAGCAAATAATCCAGTAGGATGATAAAAAAGAAAGAATGCAATGCTTGCATTTACATGAGTACGAATACAAAAAATAACGTGGAATAATATCACTAAACTATATCCAGTGTGATATAAGAAGCATATATTCTCCTCTCCAATAATTGTTTTTTTGTTATAATTTACAGCCATCAATCACGCTCTGGTTAGGAGGCCATGTTTCATCCACCAGACTTGCGAGCCTATATCCTTTATACTCAAGGAATCATGAGTACAAACCTATACAACAGATCCTGTTCACGTAAGGACGTGAAGAGCAAACACCCCATTGATTGTGAGAAATTTAACTACATTATGCCTAAAAAGAAGGCAACATAAAAATTACCATTTATCACTTACAGCCACTCCCGCTACTCTCCTTATCTATTGAGGAAAAGCACTATTATCTCTATCTCATTCCTGATTGTAGAAAAAGAGCAGAACAATATAATCTCTAGCCCTATGGGCCCTAAAAAAATTCAACAAAGTCATGCTTAAAAACAAACCTTCATCCCTTTGTAAAGAGCTCGTGATCTGCATGAACGTAGGCATGCATGATCATATTCAGATTTGACATATTCACGAAGTCGGTCAATTTTTTTTCTACGGCGCCATTGCTTCCAAGACCATGCACAAGGATAAGCAATCACTGAAAGTATACTGTGCACTGACCCTTCCCACCACTCATAGGCTGCAATGGAGTTTATCTCATCAATGAACCGGTTAAAAACATCTTCATACCTACAATTACAACATGTTCTCTGTTAAGAGCTAGAAGGAGAGAAGATTTTCAAAACACTTTCCACAGGCTTTAAGGGTACAGAACAATCGGAAAATTACTGCAACATCCATCATGAGAAAAAAAAATTGAGTAGTTTCTCTTTTTGCATTGAGCCAAACATTTCCTTGTGGTTCTGTTAACATGCACTATCTGATTTGTAGACCATCTTAATATTGGAAAAGAAAAAAATAATGACAGATATATTTTAAAGTAATAGTTTTATAAAAAGGTTAAGGATTTGCATATGTGCAACCATGGCAACTTAGGTTATGCATGTGGATTTGAAAATGAATCTACATGTCAGGTTATGCATATGGACATATTATTACAAATATTGATGGACAAATCAACCTAAAGTCTTTATATGCTGTAAATGAAGCTTACACTATCCCAATAATTTCTTCTGGTGGAGAGTAAGGGAGATGCCATGGCTCTCTAAATGTGTTTGGACCCATAAAGTACATTCTGTATACATGGCTTTGAGTTTCCTCAGCTCTGCTGGTCCCTTGAACCTAGAAGCAGACCATCAAACAAATGAAGACACCTCTACCCAGCTCCACGTGAAAATAAACGAGTAAGAGAATCTTAAACCATGAAAGGGGAAATAATATAATTACCTCTGCAAGGGACAATAGATATGGAAATGAATGAGAACCATGGGTTTCGACAGAATTCACAGCTTGATAAGAAAACTCACTTCCAAGCAATTTGATTCTCAGTGCACTCAATAGGCATGCTGACAATACCAAACTGAATAACAGGAGAAGGCCAAAAGGCCAAGGACCTCCAAAAGTAAATACTAACTCTTCGAAAGGGGTGTAGCATTTTGGCATCTTGTATCTCTCAGATGAACATTTATAAGGACATGAGGACAGAGTTGCTCCTCCTGTGATAAAGAACCAACTTAAATATTAGACAGGAGGTCTAATATTTGTTTACTTGGTGGTGGTACTCATAGCAAAGTATTATTCTAATATATATAATTACCGTTTGCCAAAAAAAAGTAAAAATAAAATTGATATTAGACGAGTAAGAAAATTGGAGTACAAGAATGTCATCAAATGCTAATTGTGAAAGAACTTAGTGACTGCCCAGAAATGACAATGGATTGCATAGATTTTTAAGAATATCACCTCGTACATACGTAAAACTGGCTCGATTTGGGACAAAATCAGGAGAGCATGCAGCACAGAGTGATGGATCAGTTCCAATGAGATCTTTGTACGTACCGATAGGGCATTCCTGACCATATTTCAGTCATCATGAGCAATATGAAGAAGCAAAACCCCACTATTACGCTTCTCAAGCTAGCTAATGAATCAACTACCAAACAGGTATTCTAGATAGTTGCAAAGGTAATCTAGCAGGTCTTAATTCGATGGTAATGGCATGCCAGTATTAAGTTAGGTGATATACTAGTAAAGAGAAGCTAAGCTTTGGAGAATTGAGAGCCCATTTTTTAGTTTCAAATTTATGTCTATGCAGCACATGGCAAGAGATTCAATAATGATAAACCAAATAAATTTTGGCAGCATATAAGCACTCTAAACTATAATTCTTTTTGCCTGACATATGATGCCAACCCCTAAACAACAAAACTAAAGCTTTAGTAGCTTAGTACAGTCATAAGTTCACCTTGAGAATACTTCATCCAAAAGAAATATAATCCACTGGACAAATGAGAACATTGGTTGCACTAACACCATTTTAACCATCATGAAACCACTAGAGCATAAAGAACCTCACTTGCGGTGAACTAGGGGTACAGAAGACTTTAAAAGAATGACAAAAGCTAAAAGGTCTGAGACCATGATTAAAAATGGGCAAAATTATGGAAACTAGTGAACATGCACAGTGTAGGTTCACAAATCTCTGCATTGAAATTTTACAATTCTAAAACAAGTTACAAAGACATTGATCAAGGAAAACAATCAGGGCTTTGGTAATCCTTCACTTTATAAGTCAGTCCTGCACAACTTATTAAATCAATTCACAAAAAAAAAAAGAAATTTTGGGAAACAATTTGCAGTAGACCTGATATTACTCTAGATTAGCAGTACCGCATCAGAATATGTAATAGCCCTTTTTAATTTCAAAAGTAGTTTTCACAAAAAGCTGGTTTTTATGTGGTTGACATTTGTAGATGCCTTGTTTCAACATTACTTGAGAGAGTTGTGATTTTAGACTGATTTTCTTTTAGCACCACATATGTTCAACTCATCCGCTAGTGAGGTTGTGAATCCCTAATTTCTCCCATCTCAATTCTACCCATGGTTTTGAATACACAGCAAGAATATGAATACGACGTTTCGACGATGTGTATTGGGTCCTTGAAGGAATCATGCAATATTTCACTGCAAATACATCAGACCCAGTACCAAAATCTCATCCAATCTCGTCCAATCTCCTCCTAGAAGCAGCTACTCTTTTTCTAGTCTGTTAGCAAACTCAGAGTTTCTGACACTCATGTGCTTTTCACTTTTGCAGTCTATACATCAGTGTGAAGGGAGTATCGTCACGTTTTACATTTCTGGATATAGGCTAAGATTTATAGTAAAACATAGATTAAGTAACAGCTTAATTAGTTGCTTCCTATTTCATTTTTATTTACCACTGTACCACATGTTCTAGAATAATACCAACTCATTTCACTTGTATGAATGACATTATAAATCGTAGAGATGACATTGAAAATCAGAAAAAGCATATTTGTCAAGTCATACATTGCAGAATGTTCCATACAGCCCTTTTGGACATGCCTTTCCTGTAATTGTTCCAGATTCTCCACTGTATCCTCCATCTCTCCCAGCCCCACCACTGTTTTATGTTAAGAGAAAATTGTAGTAAGAAAATCATATGAAATCTTTTGCCAAACAATATACAGTCTAGCTTGTATAGATTGATTAAGAAACCTAGAAAATAAATAGTAATTATGGGGAAAGGGTGCTTATATAGAGTTATATAACCAGTAGAACAAGAAAAGAAATAAAAAATAGGAACAATATACCTAAGGAATAGCACAAGAGATCCTAACATAAATTATTCAACAAGGATATGTGTCAACTGCATATATTATCAAGGATGTTAGGCTACCAAAATAAGATAAATAGCTCTAATGAGATTTTGATTTTGCTAGTAAACTTTTTTCATTTGTTTTTGACATAAGATCATATTGATATGGAAGATTTACATCATTGTTTGTTTGAAAATTTCTTTCCTTTTTAGTTTTCATTTAAAGCAACCCATCAAGTAAACTTTGTACATATATCCAGGAAGCCTATATATACAAGAAGACCAAAATACTTAGACAAATAAGAATCCCAAGGCATGAACCATCTATTATTCTAGTACAGCTGAAGATGTGTATTCATCCAAAAAGTACGAAATTGATAGCAGTGATAAATTAAAAATAAAATGGGCCTGAAAATGTAAAGTCAGTGGTTAATGTGCATAGAGAACTGCAAAGGGCAACACTCTCTCATACTACAAATTGTACGATATTGAGGAAACAAACCATGGGAATTTCCTTTTCTTTTCTTTTTTTAGGAAAAGGATAGGAGGATTACCCAATTTTATTAGATAATACTATTAAAAGTAGTCTGGAAATCATACCAAATTAAAAAAACAAATAATCATGCTATTATGTTTTTTTCAAGAGGTAACATGTGGAAACTGAACACTCAACTCATCAGTTTACAGCAATTCAACACGTGAGCTTTGTGAGAAAAGACATACCTAGCATTTATTGTACCATTTATTGTGGCAATTTGAACATATTCACCTCCCGTGGCAATATTGGACCAATCAAAGTGAACTCTTCCTCCACCACCACCACCTCCTCCAATCGGGCCACCATTGCCACCAGCTATGGACACAGAAGAATTATTGCCTGCCATGAGTCTCTGAAGGAAAAGAAGAACAGTCCCACCAGAACCACCTCCAAGCCCACCCATAAAGGAACCATCACGATTCCTTTTTGATTCTACGTGGGTTTCACCATCAGCCTTCAGAGAACCATATACTTCTAACGTGGAAAGTGGCCACTTAGTGGAACCTATCACTGCAAGAAAAGAGAAAAAGGGAATATCACAAACATGCCAATGAGACAAACAGAACAAGACCTATGTTTTTGTAGAAATGGACATGATGCCAAGTTTTGATACAGACAGGGGGTGTCCAACACAAATCCCAAAAGAGTAGACATGAGGATACAACTACATATATATAGGGGAAGGAGAGAACTAGGGGCCCAATTTTAGTAATACAAACAATAATTTTGTAATGATCGGAATTTCTTTAGAAATATAACAATTCTTCTAGTAATATAAGCATAATGTCTAGTAATGGACCATTTAACACTAAACTTATAAAACTTTTATTCAAAGATCTCAATTTATTTATGTTAGAAGCTATGAGATCACTTGGTATTTGAACCATAGACACCATGAAAATTAGTTTATGATTGAAATATGGATGTGTATTTTAGTATATTTATGCTTGAAATATAGCTTCTAAATATGTAGTAAATTTTTCATAAATGTGTTTTTAGTATATTTACATTTTTTTATATAATCCTAAGAATAAAAATACAAAACAGCATATGTGCCCACATTCCGTCAATGCATTATGCGTACCCTTCCCCATGAATACTGCATTTCTGAACCTTCGATAAAGCACTACTGCCACCATAAGTTTAAGCATGGGTTGAAAAGATAACAGACCAAGATATAATAAAGAGCATCATGAAGAAATTCATACAACAAAAAACATGTAAAATTTTATCTACTTAGATATTTGCATTAACGATATCCTGTGAACAAACTTACCTATGAGTCCACCCCCAGCAGCATGTCCAAGTAATTCACCGGAGCCTCCACTTCCACTACCTAATTCACAAGGGAGATCAGCATCACCATATTTTTTGCCCCCTTCGACAAGTGTTCCATTGAAAAATCCTGAACCTCCTTTTCCTCCATGCCCTGCTCCACCTCCAGCTCCATAACTTAGAGATCTTCCCATACCAATTCCCTCCTTACAACCTAGGACAGTTTCCAGGAAGTCAGATTAAATAAAAGAAATACACAATATATGCCTAATAGCCATTTCTTCATGAAGAAAGTTGAGAGAAAAGAGCTGGATTTAAACGGAAAAAAATGTAATGCCTCGACTTAATTGAAGAATGGATGAGGTTACATCACCTAATTCAGATGCACTTATCATGCCCTCATGATTAATTATGACAGTCCTTGCTCTGTGAATATGAAGAATACTTGCTCTGATAGATCCATTAATTGAGAGATCTTCAACTCGACATATCTGAGAAAAGAAAATTAAGATATAATGGAAGGAGTGAACACCATAAGCACCAACAGAGGGAATAGAAAGTTCTTTTTTTAGAAGGGTGGGATGGACACATCAGTATGTCTAAAAGGGGAAGAAAAAGAGTAGGACTAGGTTAACCTAAATAATTGGTTCAAGTTAGATAATAGAAAGCTATGCACTTTATGAATGTGGGTGCATGTTTGATTTTGTCAACAACAATACATACTTCGATATGACAAGAACCTTAAAAATATCAGGTTCCATCAAAGTAAATAATATACAAGCTCTAAGTTCACATTAAATAAATGGATGGCAATACCATATTCCGTCCCATAAACATATAAAAAAAATTGGGTCGGTCAAAGTAGAAAGAACCAGAAGTGATAACATGGCAATAAAATATTTATTTATCTTTATCATCAATGATGTTTGTAGTCAAGTTATCGGCTTTTCATGAAAAAAGAAAAATATCCTCTCTTTAAAAATAACAGGTCTGCAAGGATGTGTGATGATATATCTATATTTTACCTTCCTTTGTTTTATTTAGGAAAAAAAAATCTCTGTTTTAACTCTGTTATTGCTATTCATGCATTGGTTGTATAGGATGCATATTCCAGAATTTTTTTTATAATTTAAATCAGAAAAAAACTTTTGATTTACAATATATCTACAAAATTGGATATAAGACTAGGATTGGATATGCAGACGGAAGTAATAGCTCTCTCTCTCTCTCTCTCTCTCTCTAGAGAGCTCTCCTCCCTCTCTCTCTCTCACTCCATTAGTCTCTCAGGAAAGAGAAAACGATAAGCCTCTTTCCAGCAGCCATGGTCCCTTCTTTATTTTGCTCAAGGGTTCCCTTTACATAGATACCCCAACAAACAATAACATTTACACATAATTTATTTACTCAATGGTTCTCTCTCTCTCTCTCATGTAAGTGACTATGGAACATGTCAAGTTTCAATGAGTGCATTCCAACCAAACGCTGTAAGTTTATCAATACAGCGCATTCCAACCAATGGTTGTAAGTTTACTGATAATAATAACAAGACCATCTCTCTCTCTCTCTCTCTCTCTCTCTCTCTCTCTCTCTCTCTCTCTCTCCCTCACAGATGGCAGCAAGTAACTTGACTAGTGATAGTCTTCCAAGTAGCAATAAATCATATTGGAAAAGTGGTGTAGGGGTAAATTCCTAGGAGTGATGGGGGTATATGTGAGTAGGATGTCCTGGATTTGGAGAGCATCATACAGTCTTATGAGGTGATGAGATATGGTATGGTCATAGAGTTAAGGTATGGTGAATGGGTTAAATTCTTGGACAAGGATTGGATAGGATTGATTGCACTTAAATGCTCTTTTCCTTCTCTGTAATGTGTTGGAGCTTTTCCTTCTTCCAGGATTCATGAGTGTTTCGAGAGATCCAAGGCAGAGATACTTTGGGATGTTTGATTTAGAAGAGATTTCTACGATGCTGAAATTAGGAGTGTAAACGGATCAGATACGGTACAGATAAGGGTGTTATTATATCTGTATCTGTTTTTGAAATGCAGATACGGATATCGAATAAGAAAATTACATATCAATATGTTCAAAAAATGGATATGAATACAGAACGGATAAAAAGGGATAGGATACTAATAAAGTCGGATATAAAAACGGATATGACGATATACACATTACATACTTAATCAAGCCATTAATAAGATTTTCATATAATTATATATTTTAAGTTATTTAATATATATGAAATAAAAATAATATATATCAAAAATAAAAATAAATTAGACATAATGATATATTAGACTTATCTTTTCCAAAAAGAGATGAAATTATGAATCTAAATTTTAATATTCCACCATTATAGATGTATAATTAATTAATGATTAATAAAAAATTGTCATATTTACAACATATTTTGTTAATTAAAGTTAAAAAATTTATAAAAGTGACAAAGTAAAATCCTTGTAAAGTAGATAAATAATTTGACAAAATCAAAATATAATTCATGGATCTTAATATACATTATTTGGATTACATACATATCAAAATCTACATCATTTAGAAATTCCTAATATACATATCTATTTATGTACAAATTCAACGATTTTAAAGTAAGAATCACTAGATCTTTAAGTTATAAGCTTCAAAACTAAAATGTAATCCATAGATCTTAATATCTATCATCTAGATTAGATACATACCAAAGTCTATATCATTTAGAAATACATAACATATAGATCTATTTATATCAAATTCAATGATTCTTTATAAGCTATAACAAGTACATGTTAAATTAATACTTAGAAATTACAAAATCAATTGACTTTTATATACAAACATTTTAAATAATTTTGATCATATCTAACGGTTTAGATTTTTAATCTAATGTTTAAATGTTAACATATAAAAAGTTGTCTATATATATACATACAAATATCTATATTTGTATCCATTAAAAATTCAAAAGACATATCCATATCTGTATTCACTCAAATTTAAAAAACTATATCCATATCCATCTAATCCGTATTCGCTCCTGGACGGATACAGATATCTGTATCTACTCCTAGACAGATACGGATATCCATATCCGCTCTGTATCTACTCCTAGACAAATACGGATATCCATATCCGCTCATAAACGAATACGGATACGGAAATTTTACGAATATACCGTATCCGTTTGCACCCTAACTAAAGTACCAGAATTCTTGGCACTCCTTTCTCTCCTTGATTTGCAGGGTTCCTTCTCTATTTCCTCTGCTCCTTATTCGATTACGTGGAGGTGGAATAAGAAAGGCACCTTTTCAATTAAATCATTATCTAATATAATTACAGCTGGTGGTGTATGGCTGAGACATACTAAGTACATTTGCAATGGTCAAGTACCTATGAAGATACAATTTTTTTGCTTGGCAAATATTACACGGTGGTGTATTGACAGAGATGGCTTTGAAGAAATGGGATTTTCATATGACAAGTAGATGCTACTTTTGCTATAAAAGGGAGGAAGACTAGTGGCACGTACTCTTTGGGTGTTCACCGGTGAATGGGTGGTGGATGTGTCTCCTTGGGCTAAATTCTAGTGTTATTATTAGTATTGAAGCTTTTTGGGAGCTATGGATGAGTAAGAAAGGCATTTGAGGGTAGAAAAAGGCAAATTTGGAAGATAATGCCACATGCTGTTTGGTGGTCTAGATGGCTGGATAAAAACCGCTGGATTTTTTGTGGGATTATGGAAGAACAGCAGAAAGAGAAAGAGAAGATCTGTCGCAGTTTGCTTGAATGGTCATCCTTTTCGGAGAGTGTTGTGGACACTGATGTGGTGATTGCAGTGTGGCTTGATCTGTTTCTAGCAGATTGATTAGGTGGATCTGTTTGTCTCCGTCTTTACCGTGTTCTGTATTTTCCTTCTCTTTTGTAGGACTGTTGCTTATGTCTTGTAGGCGTTATGTGCTGCTTTTCCTTTTATTTTTCCTTATCTCCTTGATAAGGTTTTTTCAGTTTTTGCTTTTGTACTTCCTTCCCTGGTTTTTATAAACTTTACTTTATTGACTGCTAAAAAAAACTTGACCAGTGATAGATGAAATATGCCCCAACGACCTGCTAAGAGACTATGGAACATGTCAAGTTTCAATCTGTGCATTCCAGCCAATGGCTGTACATTTACCGATAATAAGAAGAAGACCTAAATAGATGAAGGGAAAACCACCACTATGCAACAACTGTAAGCCTCTTTGTTGCAGCCATAATCCCTTCTGTATTTTATTCATGGGTTCATTTACGTAGATAACCCGACAAGCAAGAGTATTTACACACAAAAATTATATACACCTAGCTGTGACCAACCAGTATCAGTTTAGGGTATATATCTGTATGGAGTTTAAGAGGGTATATGTGTAAATATGCATGTTTCCAGGGGCACGTCTGTAATTTAAATCCACGCACCCATATGAAATAAGTAAAAATTATCCATATATAGCATAGTCCAAGCAGATCACAAAAAATCTTTACTGAGCTATAACCAGCCATCATACTAGCAAATGAACGTATTCAGGCGCATTCCTAAGCTTAATACATGAAAACAATGGGGGATCAGCTCTCCCTTTTTTGGGATAGGCAGAATTAAAAATTACCCTATGATTATGCTTTCATCACTTCTACAGATACCAAAGTCATATGGGTACCTCGTCACTTTTCCTTTACTCACTGCCAGAATTGATGGAATGCAAAAAGTGCTTAATTATTGAAACTAATACGCAACATTGTGCGAAGAACACGCCATAATTTAATGAATCAGCATTATCATGTTGCAAAGGACTTAATGTCACACTGCAATATGCACAAAGCAACTTCAACACTACCACCCTGCCACATATTAAGTACATCCTATGTGGTGTTTAATGCTGAAAAAGGAATTTTTACCTCTGACCTCTACTTCAATGGAATCTCCAAGACAACTCAGGATTAAAATTTTAACTCAGTTCATATAATAGCCACCTTTAAACACAATGAATGGACTAGGCAAAAAATGCAGTGCCACGTCACCGTAATGCCAATTCTAAAATAGTCGCCCACCATTTTCATATGCCCCCTTAAACAAATTCCAGAAAAACTGAAGAAACATACTTGAGATCAACAAACCAGGAAAGTATTTTACACTTACCATCGTATACCACCATGTCACAATCAAATGATTGGAAATAAAATAAGCACTTCGAATCTGAAAACAAATGTTCAACTAGAAATAAGTTCACCGCTAAAACCACGAAACCAACTTGCATTATATATGCCCTTATGTCTACTATTTATAAGAAATTAAATGCAAGAATATGAATTCTACATCCACATGAATAATAACACCTTAATGTTCAAATTCCAGTTTCACTGTTTTTCCAAACAAAGATATATATATTATATAACTATGGCAACAATAATGACAACCCACTGAAGGAAGGCGAATGCTACCTCATCAACAAGGAAGTGATAGATTGGTTTATGTTTAGAAAGTAGAATGTTAAAGAAAGATCAGCTATGGATGGAGGAAACTTAACGATATAAAAGTAGTCAACATATTAATTTTTGTCTTCCCAGGATATTACAAATTTGCAACAATTATAAAATTTAAAAGAAGAAAAAAGTGGGTAGATAATGGTCTGCAGTGCTTACTTGTAATGTAAACGACATTGAATTATTTACATGGCAGTCATCTGGAGGAGTTATTAGCTCCAATGGACACAACGAACTCTCACATCGAGATTGAGTTGCCCTGATGAAAACATATTTCTGTGGTTTAATAGCATGTGTTCACTTTGTATATCTGATAAATAAATAAGCTTCTAAACAAAATCACCATGTAAACTTACAAATTTCTTCCATTTTCATCATCCAGCGGTGCCTGAAGCAAGGAGCCGTGACCAACCTGTACGATCAAAAAATGTCAGTATTTAAATACCAGTTAGAGACACCATAAAAGATTTCAGTGGGAAAAATTGGTCCATAATGGAACTTCTTCATATCATGATTAATTCATTTATATCATTATCCTGCATTTTAATAAAGTAGTGATACTAATGAGCAGTATTGCTGACTTGCAAATAAATGAACAAGAGAACCGAACCTCAACAGCCTAAAGAAACTAGTTCAAATTGGGAGAACATCAAACAGAGCTAGTATTCTTGACAGCTCAGTACTAAAATATCAATTTTTTCGTAATAACTTACCTATTTTTGTCAGTAAAGTATTAGCAAATACTAACAAAAAGCAATGAAGTGAAAATCGGCACAAAAACAAAATTTAAAAACAAAAAATATGTAAAAAAAAAATTTCAAAGATAAAAACAAGAAATAATATTTTTCCAGGTACATGGTATGAATCCATAGGAACCTCCAAATCTCCAATAGACAGTCCAGAAAATCGAATATTGTGCTTTAAGCCCGAGATAGTCATTTGCTAGAAAATGTAACGACCAGTACCAGTCAGTATAGCAAACAAACTATTCTTAAAACAAAATTTTGTGTAGTCACCATCATCTTACAGCTATTTTATAAAATAGTGACAAGTAAAGCCTCTGCCCTTTGATTGCATCACCATGACCAGATAACATGAGGAGTCCTTGACCGTAAACTCCCAACTCTGCATTTGAACATATGACAGAATTTTGCTGCCAAAAAAGATGGAAATGGAAGACCTTAAGAACAAAAAGAAACAGAAAAGAAATAAAGAATCATTATCACTAAGGTGTAAACAATGCAACATCATACCCTGAGAACGACTAGATTTCTAGCTTCAAGTAAAGAGGGACCAATGTCTGTGTTTTCACCTCCATCAATTTGAATTTTAGAGTCCCACATAAGCAACATTTTCACATACATTCTGAAAGCCCCATAGACCTAAACAAGAGAAAAGAATCTATGAGAAAAATCAGCATTCTACTTCATCTATCCTGGCAGATATGGAAAGGTAATGTTAACTTAAAAAAACATACAAGCAATTACATGATGCTGACAAGAGTAAACAATGACAAGCAATGAGGTACAAGAGTAAACAATGACAAGCAATGAGGTATACTCATATAAAAACAAGAACCAAAATAGAGAGCAAACTCATTCTTGAGTCTATTAACAAATAATTCTGACAGGGGAAACTGCAGAAGATGTAATGTAATGCACGTTTTTTTTTATCAAACTAATTATTAGTACAAGCAATGGGGTAAAACTCAGATATTCACTATTGAGGTTGTTAAGTCTTATGTTAAACCTTATAGGGCATTTGGATATCCATCTAAGGATCTATTTACATACTACCCTATATATGTACTCTTTGAGCCCTAATATGAAGTTTAGTTTATTGTTTTTCCCACTTGCACATGATACCAGAGCTCAGGGAGAAACCCTAGCCTCCCCACCACCCAACCGTCGTCCTCCGCCGCCGACCGACGTCTCCGACCACCATCACCGGTCGTTTCGTAGCCGGAAAGTCGCTGACACTCTGCAGAACGTCACTACAGCCACTAGGTTGACGTCTTCAGCCTCCGACGCCTCCTCTCCGTACCGGAAGCTCGGGTCACGTCCGTCAGCCTCCCTCTTCGCCGTCAGCTCCTCCGACAGCCCTCCCTGCCTATGTCAGCCCTGGTATGCCAATATTCATCGCCGACAGGCCCTTCTAAGGCATGTCCGGTAGGTCTAGAGGGGTGCAGTCCCTTTTCTCTACGTGACGACTCTTGCCATTGCCCCTTTATGTATATCCGTATGTAAACGGAGTATAGAAGATCAGTTCTGCTACCACCGGTGAGATTCGGTGGCTCTCCTACTGCTGGACGCTACGTATCTCTAACGTTTTCCTTGGTTTTTTGCTACTATTGCTTGTGTTTTGTATTCTTCGTCTGCATCTTGAGTATTGGGGACACCAGTTCGTATTTTCAGCATTATTTCAGATCTGATTTCTTCCTTTGCCATGACTTCTCGTGAATCTCTTATTAAGAATTTGAGCAGTACTTCAGAAAAGTTGAATGGCAAGAATTATTTATTATGGTCACAGAGTTTTGAAACCTTTTTAACTGCACACCGCAAACTCAAGCATCTGACCCAGTTTCCTCCGAATGCAAAGGATAGCTTGTATGAAGATTGGTTTATTGATGACTCAGTCATAGTCTCCTGGATGGTGAATAGCATGGAACCCACAGTTGCCTGTAGTGTTATGGTTCTTCGTCCAACCAAGAAAATCTGAGACACCCTCAAACAGATTGATTATAAGAAGAATATTGCTTGGGTTTATGAAGTATATGAGCGTATCTTTACCTTGAAGATGAGCGATAGTTCAGTCCAAGATCACTTTGGAGCGCTTCGTGCACTTCTGGACGAACTAGAATTGTATGAACCACTTACCTCAGATATTACTACCATGCGTAGATACAGAGAGGAACTTGCTGTAACTACCTATCTTTCTGGACTACATCCGGATATCTCTTCTCAAATACGAGGCCAGATTTTAGGGGTTGATTCTACTTCAAGTCTGGAAAACACATTTGCTAGAGTCCTACGTGTCTCTACAGGTGGGCCTGCTACTACTACCCCCACTGCTGATCATTCTGCTATGACTGCTCGTGGTCGCGGTTGCAATTATGGTAGAGGAGGCCGAGGACGTGGTAATTCTAAAGGTCGAATCCCTTATGAGCATTGTGGTCGCACCAACCACAGGTCAAACAGATGTTGGGTGAAGTTGGTAAACTAGAGTGGGCACAAGCTTCCACAGAGGTGACTCAGACATCTACAGATGCTCCTTCCACCAGTGCTCAGTCAGTGACTTTATCCCAATAGGAGTATGCACAGTTCCTTCAGTACAGAGAGACTCAGTCTACACCTGTCGTTGCATCTCATGCCACTGCTTTCACCTCAGATACTTCTGTTCAGTTGCCTCTAGGGACAATTCCTGGATCATTGATTCAGGAGCATCCTATAACAGGTAGCCATGATCTTTATTCCCGCCTTTCTAAATTACCTAACATTAGATATGTTTCTATAGTTGATGGTCGGACCTGTAAGGTAATTGGGTAAGGTACTATTCGTGCTACGTCCAAATTAACCTTAGATAAAGTCCTTTTTGTACCAGACTATAAATCTTTTATCCATTAGCTCTATTACCAAACAATTAAACTGTTGTGTGACCTTTTTCCCTTTTCACTGTATCTTTCAGGATTTACAGACGGAAAAGAGGATTGGTTTGTGACGTGACAGAGGACAGGGTGTGTACCTGTTAGTTAAAGATGAGATACCTCGCGGCATTGCTACTCTTGCCTCCACAACTGATTCATCATTCACATGGCATTGTCGACTTGGCCATCCTGCTCATCAAAAACTTCAACAAACTCTACCTTGGTTGTCTGTATCTTCTTTTCAGTATGAGTCTTGTGAGTTAGGTAAGCATCATCGTGCTACCTTTAGATGTCTACATCTAGTTAGGAGTAAGTCCACTGTGATGTTTAGGGTCCAACCAGAGCTTCTTCAGTGTCTGGCTACAGATATTATATTGTCTTTATTGATGACTTTTCTCGTGTGTCTTGAGTGTATTTGTTGAAGAACAGAGTCGGTATTTTTGACACATTTAAGAAATTTTCCATAGAAATAAAGAATCAATTTTCTATTTATCCTAAAGTCTTTCGCACTGACAATGCTTTAAAGTTTACTCAAACAAGTCTTCGACAATATTGTGAATCCTTGGGTGTGTTGCAACAAACTTTTTGTCCTCATACAACCTAACAAAATGGAGTGGCAGAACGTAAACATCGACATATTCTTGATGTTGCTTGGTCTCTCATGCTTAAAATGCATGTTCCCAAGTATTTGTGGTCTGATGCTGTTCTCACTGCAGTGTACCTCATCAATCGCATGTCGTCCACACCACTTGGTGGAGATATCACATTGCATAGGCTTTATCCAATGGTTGATCTCTTTCCTCTCACTCCTTGGATATTTGTGTGTGTAGCTTTTGTTCAGGACTTGACTCTCAACTTGGACAAACTTGCTCCAAGGTCTATTAGGTGTGTATTTGTTGATTATTCTCGTACTCAGCGTGGCTATCGTCGTTATCTTCCTACCACCAGGAAATACATCATTTCTACTGATGTCACCTTTTTCGAAGGTCAAAGATTCTTTGATAACAATCTTCCTGTTTCTGATAATGTTCCATTGCCTTCGGTGGTTGAGACTACTAGGGAGATGGATGTTACTGATGCTCCTGTTGCAGGAACCGAGATATCTGGCACTTTGCAGGTATATCGACGACGGCCATGTCCTTCCAGTACCAATTCCTCTTCATCGTCTGCAGATCTGCCACCTATTGACCTTGATTTGCCAATTGCCATCAGGAAAGGTACACGTGCTTCTTCTACTGCACACCCTATCTCCTATTTTGTGTGTTATGAGCGACTTCATCCTTCCTTTCGTGCATTTGCCTTGTCTATCTCTTCTGAGTCCATTCCCAGGAAGTAAGCCTAGTACCTCAGTGGAAAGTAGTTATGGATTATGAAATAGAGGCACTAAGATCCCGAGGGACGTAGACACTAGTATTTAGACCAAAGCAAACCAATGTTGTAACTTGCAGATGGGTGTTCGCTATAAAGTACAAAGCAGATGGTACGGTGGATCGCTACAAAGCCTGGTTGGTTGCCAGGGGTTTACACAGGAATATGGCATTGATTATACTGAGACTTTCTCTCCTGTTGCCAAATTAAATTCCATCAGAGTCATTCTGTCAGTGGCTATAAATAATTCCTGAAATCTGTACCAACTGGATGTAAGAAATACATTTCTGTATGATGATCTGTCTGAACTAGTATATATGGAGCAACCTCCAAGGTATGTTACTCAAGGGAGAATCAGATATGTCTGCTTAAGAAGGCAATTTATGGGCTAAAACAGAGTCCACGAGTCTGGTTTGAAAAATTTAACAGTATTGTATCTGCTTGTGGCTTCCACCGTTGTGTGCTGGATCACTCTGTATTCTACAGGGAAACAAAGGATGGTTGTGTCCTGTTGGCTATCTATGCGGATGATATCTTGGTTACAGGGAGTGATACCACTAGTATTCAGGAGACAAAAGATTATTTACAGAAGTACTTTGTTACCAAAGACATGGACAAACCTAAGTATTTCTTAGGTATTGAATTTACATTCGCTAGAGACAGGATGATTCTATCACAGAGAAAGTATGCTATGGATCTCTTACAGGAGACTAGACTTTTGGGGTGCAAGCCTGAGACTACCCCAGTGGATCAAAGTCTGAACTTTTGGGATAGCTCCTCACCTCAATTAGAGGATATTGGCAGATACAGGAGACTGGTAGGGAAGCTGATTTATCTTACTGTTACTCGGCCTGATATTGCCTACATTGTGGGGGTTCTTAGTCAGTTCATGCAGGGACCACGAATGGTACACTGACTAGGAGTCTTAAGGCTGCTGGCCTACATCAAGAAGACTCTAGGCAAAGGTTTGATCTATAAAAAGAATCACCATCTACAGATAGAAGCCTATTCAAACTCTCGTTATGCTGGAGATAGAGAAGATAGAAAGTCTACTTCTGGATATTGCACATATGTTGGGGGCAATCTTATTACATGACGCAGCAAGAAACAGAATGTAGTCTCTCGCTTCAGTGCAGAAGCTGAGTATAGGTCCATGGCCCACACTACTTGCAAGATGATATGACTTCGCTCATTTCTGACTGATTTGGGTTTTTCTACTCCTTCACCCATGTCCATGTATTGTGACAATCAGGCGGCTATTTACATTGCTAATAATCCCATCTTTCATGAACCCACTAAACATATTGAGGTGGACTGTCACTTCATTCGTGAGAAAGTGATGCAAAAAGTTGTGTCTACTCCTTATATCAAGTCGTCTAATCAGTGTACTGAGGTCTTCACTAAAAGGCTTAGTATTGGGACTTATAGTTATCTTTGTAACAAGCTAGACATGATTGACATATATGCTCCAGCTTGAGGGGGAGTGTTAAGTCTTATGTTAAACCTTATAGGGTATTTGGATATCCATCTAAGGATCCATTTACATACTACCCTATATATGTACTCTTTGAGTCCTAATATGAAGTTTAGTTGATTGAATTTCCCACTTGCACAGAGGTAAAAACGGATAAAGCATCACGGTAATCCACTGAAATGACCTAATAACTCTCAATTTAACATCAGACCTATTCAAGATCTATGAGAACCCTTCTCATCATCTAATCAAGGTCTATGACAACCCTTCTCATCATCTAATCAAGGTCCAATGTAGGCCCAAGTAAATGACTTGATCCCTCACATCCACCAAGAGGGATGATCACAAACCCTCAACCAAAGGAAGTCCCATTTTTATAGTCAGATCCTACAGAAGAATACAGGGATGCTGCATTCACTGGCTGCTGAAACCAAACAGTATTTTTTTACCAAGTTCCAGTTTCACAAGATGAGTGAAAGCACTAAAAATGTGATTGAAATTGATTGAGATGAACAGAAAGAATCTAAGCAGAACTAACATTGCTCCAAACGGCTTATTACAAACTACCTGGGCAGAGGTCTGACTCAGAATAGTTTTCAAAATTGGAATTTGACATCCTCATGTAGACATGGAGATAAAGCCCAACCTTTCCTTTAACATCTGGCTGATTGGGTCCAATCTCTTGCATTATATTACCTACATCATCTAACTCTAAGCACATAAAGATTTGACCATTGAATTGCACTACTGAGCTGGATTGACCCACTGGAATACTACATTATATTTATATATGTTTTAAAAAAGAATTATCTTGTTGGTCCATATTTGACATTAAGCCTGTAAACTTACAACAGACAGGCATACATACTGGATTAAACTCTTCATCCAGTCTAACACATCTTTAAAGGTCATAATGCTATACTCTAATGTCAAACACCTAACATAAATCCAAAAGAAATTATAATGATTCAAATATGTGATTTTCCTAGAACATGCATATTGTTGTGCACATAAGATTTGTACATGTTATTCATGGATTATTGTCAATATATGTGCCAACAAATACTTTTCACTTACATGAAAAAACAAATGATTTATGTAACTTTCTGATTAAGTTTTTAAAAAAACTGAGAACTTGACAAAAATTTCTGGAGATAACTTCATGCATGTGATTACATTTGATGAATCCTAGATGTGTTTGTTGACTATATATGGTGTTAACACATCAGGTTTTGATTTCAATAGAAATGCTACTGAAATGGTTAAGGGCAGGGACAGAGATTGAGTGGATAGACAACTATTGATGGAAATAAGCAAAAGACATCGTGCAAATATTGTGAATAGAATAATCATTTAATATAAGTCAAGCAAATACATGATCTTATGAAAGCTCCACTGAAAAGGACCAGAGCAAAAAGATCAAAGAAAAAGGAAGAACAAACTTTTAAGGATACCTTGTTTCATTGGCGGAGCCACATTGTCTACAGGTGGGTCATATGACCCACCCAAATTATAAAAAATCCCTTTAACTATCATGTTTTAAAAAAAAATTCACCACTAACAAATTACAATGGCCCACCCCACCTGTCACCTAACCTAATGCTCTTCAGTTTTTCTCGCATTCTCTCTTGCAAACTATAATGCATGTCTTTTTGCTTAGTAATTTAATTTTTTTCCAATTATTAGACTTTTATATGAACCACCCTTCAAAATTTTGGTCTCTTCTGCCAACATGTTAGACTACAATGTCAAATGACGAAGATTATGGTGGGTGCGATAGTTGGAGAGAACTGTTGGATCTTTCAAGGAATTCGCAAGGATGGTAGGACTATTGGGGAGAAGGACATTTACCATGTGGTAGGACAGCTGTGAATGACAGCAGGTGCAGACATATGCTTCCATAATGGCTTGGATTGAGGCATTGTTGAGTCTATAATGTTGTCTAGTGAGCATTGTTGTCCCTACTTCTCTCTCATTGTACTAACAATTTTCCTTTGTTGCATAGCACGTCTAGTTTCAAATCAGTAGTTTAATTTTTTGGATCTCATCTTCTTGAAAAGGTCTTACATTGATTGTTGTTCCTGAGATTTTTAGTTAAAAATTCTTTTATTGACAGATCAAAAAATGTCAATTTATAAACAGCCAACTAGAGGTTCGAATTAAAGTTGGCAATTAGGGTGAGACATATGAAGGGCATAAGGAGAAATTAAGGAGATTTGAGAGTATGATTTAGTTTTGTTCTTATGCGTATGGTAGGAGGAAGTGACATTGCACCTTCAAAAGTGTGGAAGGCCACTATTTAACTACTAGAAACACAGCATGTGATGCAAATATGCAATGTGTCAGACCTAGCTGCTCATTAAAAAAATTAGCAAAACAAAGACAAGCAAAGGAAAGCAATCTGCCAAGTCATGTTTTTTTGGGTTTTAGACACAGAGAAAGGTGTGCATCCTCAATTCTCATTCCTAATGTATTGCTTACAAGTACACTATATATAGACAGCAGATAGAACATTCAGATTTGCATAAAATGTATAATGTTGCAAGAATAACCTTAACAATCACAGAAGACACTAACTTACAGAGATGTGTGCTGCAAAATCAGTAGGCCATGCAAATTAGATTGCATTGTGCTATCAATATGAAGGTTTAATTTCTTCATAAGCATCAATACTAATATTGTGAATGAGCTATATTTTCAAAACTTGCTTGGTGAGATTGCAAGAGTGACCACATGAATAGGGGATCCAACACCTTATAGATGAGTATCTCAAGGGCTAGAAAGAGGGGTTGGAAAACTTTGTCACCTCTTTGAGAAAACAATGGGTGGTATTTAGGCATGATGGTTGGTTTAGCACCACCAGAAGGTAGATTATCAAGTACATGATCTCTTGAGATGATTGAACTAGTTTCTTGAGCTCAATGGTACTGTGTGATATGGTAAGAGAATATAGTAAGGCTTTGAACCTCTGTTCTAAATTTCATTTCCTTTACATGGTCAAGGACAAGATTACTTAATAGATAGTGCATTCAATGAGAGGTGCCATTTGACCAAATCTTGTACTTGATATCACTAAAATATAGAAGGGGTCATTGCTAAAAGTAAAATGAAGGCATGATATGGATATGGATGTTCAATTATATGATATCACATAATAAAATGCATCTTTAGCACATGCCTTGATGACCGAATTACTGATTAGGAGTTCTTCAGCAACAAGCTCAAACTCTGAAAAGGGATATCCAGACAAGCCAAAGCTAATGTGACCCCCATATAGTAGTCTGATTTGGCCTCTTACCTGTATAGCACATCATGACAGAGCACTAGTATCATCATACATGAAAAAGGTTGCATAATCATGAGATGAAGACAAAGCTAGTTTCCCAGAAGGCTTAATCCATAAACTGCAGGAACCATAAAATGTAACAACCAGGAAAGAAACTACAATTATCATGTCTTGCCAAGTTCATCACTGTACATCTCTAAAGAATTGCACGTACAACAAATCAAATGCATATAAATGCTTAGAGTATGTCCCATTTCCATATACTAATAAAATATGGGATACTCAAATATTGCACCTCTATCTACGCAAAATGGTGGCAACATAGATATCAGATACAAAAATTTATTTTCAAGGAGATTAAGAGACAATATAAAAGAAAATAAGTCTCACTTGAAACGTAAAACATTTCACTAATAATCATAAAGATTACATAGTCACAGGATCCAAGTAAAAACAAACTACTAAGGTACCAGTACAATGAAGCTAGTCACACGTTCAATTTCATTCTGGAGACTTCTATGAGGGAATCATGTTTCTTTGCCTTCATTTGCAAATGTAAATCTGTTTGACCCATGTCACCCTGAATAACTAACACCTAGCCCATGAGCCAGACGACAATAACTGGTGGATAAATAAAAAGAAAACCATAAAGAAATACCTTGATGACTGCACAAATAGAAAAAATAACTGAAACAAAAAAGGAGGCAGCATGTTGCATGATTTTCTAATTAGCTTACCTTTCTGATATGGCTAGTTTCCATCTTCCAGCCATGGAAGTCAGCAAGAAAACTAGAACTTATAGGTGACAAATAATACCCAACTGTTAACCAAAATTTTTTTTAAAAGAAGTTGCTCTTAGCAGTTTTATCTCATCATTGCTCAAATTGATAAGATAACAGTTTCAATCTATCAACTTACAAATTGGCAAAAAAGTATAAATGTAGAAATCAGTGTTATGAATGCTCATGAATAAGGGACTCGGTGGTATAAAAATGGATGCGACAACAAATGCAACAAAGTATAACTCAACCTGCACTCTAGTCCAGAGCAAAGGCACCAAAACTCTAGCATTGCTCTCCACATAAACATTCGACCAAAGCATCCTAGTAGGAAAATCAAGAAGTGGAGTTTCTGTTTCCGTGGTGAAATTTGCATTGCTAACTTTGAGACTCTGCAGCGTCTTATCAAAAATTGTACCAGCTGCACCAGCATTCGCAGGACAACCAACACTCTGCCCACCTGATTTAAGAATAACAAAACAATCAAAGAAGCTGAGAGTAAAACCACCATTGATTTTGTCAGATATTTATCACAAAGGAGGGAGAAAATAAAGAATCAAATTTGTTTCCTTAATTTGACTTCCATCCTATGCAATAAAGACCTAATTATGTTGAAAAAAAGATGAAGATGACATGAAGTAATTAAGTTGTGTAAAGGTCACATGCAAGTGAGTCTGAACTCTCAAGTACCTGTGAATAAAGTATGCAAAATTATATGGAACAACATACTAGAATATAGTTGACAAGCAAATTTTGGAGATGATATGGGTCGGAATTGATACATGCAATTGATGTGTCCTATAATTGGCAAAAATAAGTGTTAAGTCTTATGGGCCTTATTAAGTCAATAGAGATACGATAGTTTTATAGGATATTTGGATATCCAATTTGGGATCCATTTAACTCTATTCTATCCTATATATATGTAACTTTATCCCTAATAATAGAATTGACTCCTACTTTTTCTCAATCCATGCTACTTTCTCTCAACTACACATGGTAACAGAACATAGGGAGAAATCCTAATTTTTCCACATCCAACCACCCATCTCCGACCTCTTCTCTTCTCTAGACAACCTCTGTAGTCGTCTCCTATGCACATCCACATGTGAGTGGGGTATCAAAGATCTTCCTACTACCATCGAAAGGGATTTAGTGGTTACTACTATTGCTGTATGTTATGTAAATATGACGTACTTCCTCAATTCCGCTACTACTAGGGGTGGTTATTACTCTCCATCTAGATAATATCTACTAGAGGTCATTGGCATTGATTTCTGCATCCTACTAGTTTATTTTTCAGATCTGAATTCTAATTTACAACATGGCTTCTCGAGAGTCTCTAGTCAAAAACTTGAGTGATACCTCAGAGAAACTAAATGGAAAGAATTATCTCCTCTAGTCTCAAAGTTTTAAGACATTTTTGACTGTCCATCGCAAATTCAAACATCTGACCCAGTCACCTCTGGATACCAAGGATAGCACTTATGAAGATTGGTTTGCTGACGATTCAGCAATTGTCTCCTGGATGGTGAATAGCATGAAACCATCAGTTACCCGCAGTATTATGATTCTTCGTCCTGCCAAGAAAATTTGGAATACTCTCAAACAGATGTATGTTTATGAGAAGAACATTTCTTTCCCAAATTTTTGAGATCTACAAGAAAATCTTTACATTGAAGATGGGAGATGGTTCAATTTAGAATCACTTTGAGGCACTCCGTACACTTTTGGATGAACTTAACTTGTATCAATCACTTACTCCTGATATTACTACCATACGTCGATACAGAGAGGAGCTTACTATAGCTACCAATCTTTCTAGCCTGACCCTAGAGATCTCTTCTCAGATACGAGGCTAGATTCTTTGAGCAGATTCTACCTCGAACCTGAAAAACACCTTTGCCAGAGTTTTACGTGTTTCTACAGGTGTGTCTGCTTCTACTGCTGATTATTCTGTTATGGTTGTTCGTGGTCGTGGTCGCGGTCGTGATCAGAATTCTAGACGAAGAAGTCAAGGACGAGGCGATGGTAGAGGTCGGACTCTATGTGAGCACTGTGGTCGTGTTAACCACAGGTCGGACAGATGTTGGGAAAAATTCGATAAGCTAGAGTGAGCACAAGTCTCTACAGAAGTGACTCAGACACTTATAGAAACTCCCACTATCAGTAATCAAGCAATGACTCTATCTCAGGAGGAATATGCTCAGTTTCTTCAGCACGGAGAAGCTCAGTCTACACCTATTGTTGCATCTCATGCCACTACTTCTACCTTAAGTATATTTGATTTAGTTACCTCTAGGGACAGTTCCTACATTAATAATTCAAAAACATCCTCTCATATAACAGGTAACTATGACCTTTACTCTCGTAAATCTCAGTTACCTAACATTAGATCAATCTCTATAACTGATAGCCGAACCTGCAAGATAACTGCGGAAGGCCCATTCGTGCTACACCTCAGTTAACCTTAGACAAAGTTCTTTTTGTGTCTGAATTCCCTGTAAATCTTTTGTCCATTAACTCCATTATCAAACGTTTAAACTACTGTGTAACTTTTTTCCCTTTTCACTGTACCATTCAGGATTTGCAGACAGAAAAGAAGATTGATTTGAAGAGTGACAAAGGCCAAGGAGTTTATCTACTTGTTAAAGATGAGATACCTAGAGACTTTGCATCTCTTACTTCCACAGATGACTCATCCATTACATGACATCATCAATTGGGCCACCTTTTTCATCAGAAACTTCAACAAACTCTTCCATGATTGTCAATATCATCTTTTCAGTGTGAGTCTTGTGAGTTAAGTAAGCACCATCGTGCTACCTTTCGAGACCTGTGTCTAGTTAGGAGTAAGAGTCCTTTTGATTTAGTACATTGTGATGTTTAGAGTCCTGCCAGAACTTCTTCGGTGACTGGCCATAGATATTACATTTTTTTTGTCGATGATTTTTCTCGTGTGTCTTGAGTGTATCTTTTAAAGGATAGAGTCAATGTGCTTGACATTGTTGAGAAATTTTTCATGGAAATAAAGAATCAGTTTTCGGTCTATCCAAAAGTTTTTCGTTCTGATAATGCTTTAGAATTCACTCAGATGAATCTTCGACAATACTGTGAATCTTTGGACATATTGCAATAAACTTCTTGTCCACATACATCCTAATAAAATGAAATTGCAAAGCATAAACATAGACACATACTTGATGTTGCCCGATCACTTATATTTGAGATGTATGTCCTTAAGTATCTCTGATGTTGTTCTCACTGCAATATATCTCATCAATCGTATGCCATCTACACCACTTGGTGGAGATATTCCACTACAGAGATTTTATCCTACTGTTGATCCCTTCCTTCTTACTCCTAGGATGTTCGACTGTGTTGCATTTGTTCAGGACCTAACTCCTAACCTAGACAAACTAGCTCCGAGGTCTGTTTGGTGTGCGTTCGTTGGTTACTCTCGTACTCAGCATGACTATCGTTGTGATATACCTGTTACTAGGAAATACATTATATCTATTGATGTCACCTTCTTTAAGAATCAAAGCTTCTTTGACAGTACCTCATCAGTTCCTGATAGTGTTCCTTTACTGTCTATGGTTGAACATGAAGAAATGGATATTACTAATGCTCCTACTACAGAGACAAGGTATCTTGCACTTTGCAGGTATATCGATCACGGCCACATCCCCCCACAGCCAAGTCCTCTTTACCATCTACAGATCTACCACCCACTGACCTTGATTTACCAATTACCCTCAGGAAAGGTACACATATTTCATCCATTACACATCCCATATCCCACTTTGTGAGTTATAAGCGCCTTCATCCTTACTTTCATGCATTTACCTTGTCTATTTCTTCTAAGTCAATTCCCAAGAACTATCAAGAGGCAAACCAAGTACCTCAATGGAAAGCAACTATAAATGAAAAATGCAGACCCTAAGGTCTCGTGGGACATGAACACTAATACCTAGACCAGAGGGGACTAATGTTGTTACTTGTAGATGGATGTTTGCTTTAAAGTATAAAGCAGATGGTAAGATAGATATAAAGTCCGGTTAGTCGTAAGGGGATTTACACAAGAATATGACATTGATTACACTGAGACTTTCTCCCCTATTGCCAGACTGAACTCCATCAAAGTTATTTTATCAGTGACTATAAACAAGTCCTGGACACTCTGCCAATTAGATGTCGAAAATGCGTCCTGTATGGTGACCTTTCCGAGCAAGTGTATATGGAGCAACCTCCAAATTATGCTGCTCAAGGAGAGAATCAGTTGTGTGTGCTTGCTCAAAAAAACAATTTATGGATTGAAGCAGAGTCCACGAGCCTGATTTGATAAGTTCAACAGCATTGTATCTACTTGTGATTTTCGTCACTGTATAGTGGATCACTCTATTTTCTACAGGTGAACAAAAGATAGCTGTGTTTTGCTAACTGTCTATGTAGATAATATTCTGGTGATAGAAGTGATGCTACTGACATTCAGGAGACGAAAGATCATTTGTAGAAGTATTTCGTCACCAAAGATATGGACAGACCTAAGAATTTCTTAGGAATTGAGTTTGCATTTGCTGAGTATAGATCCATAGCTCAAACTACTTGTGAGATGATGTGGCTTCGCTCACTTCTGACTGATTTGGGTTTTCCTACTCCTTTACTTATGCCCATATACTGTGATGACCAGACAACCATTTATATTGTTAATAATCCCACTTTCCATAAGAGCACAAGCATATTGAAGTGGACTGTCACTTTATTCGAGAAATGGTGATGCAAGGAGTCGTATCTACTCCTTATAGTAAGTCTTCTGATCAGTGTGTTGATGTCTTTACTAAGGGACTTAGTATTAGTACTTGCGATTTTCTTTGTAACAAACTAGATATGATTGATATATATACTCCAACTTAAGGAGGAGTGTTAAGTCTTATGGGTTTTATTAAGTCAATAAAGATAGGATAGTTTTATAGGATATTTGGATATCCAATTTAGAATCCATTTAACTCTATTCTATCCTATATATATATGTAACTTTATCCCTAATAATAGAATTGACTCCTACTTTCTCTCGATCCACGCTACTTTCTCTCAACTACACAATAAGCTTAATGAAGAACTAAGGTTGTTCTAGTGTATTGAAAGAATGTTTAAATGGATTTAGAAAAAGTTTTGGATAAGTAATCATTTGACACTAGAGCAATTTTCAAACCATGACTAGCACTTTCACTGGGTCAGGTTTGAGTCTGGGAATCATACGAATCAAATCACATCCTAAGTGACATAATTCTGCAATTTGTATCAGACCCTATGAGCAAGGAAAGATTATGAAATATGACTTTGAGGATGTTTGGATCAAAGAGCTATTCTCCTTTTAGTTTGAGTGGAACAGAGAAAGGCAGAAACCAGAGGTGCAAAGTTAAAGTAAGAACAGAAGATTACAAAGTTAATCTTTCAATTTTTATTCTAGTAGTATCATAAAGATGAACAATGCCCATGACTCAAAAAAGTATTTTGCCATCCCCACAGTGGGATAAAGGCAATTGTTGTTTATGTCTCAATAACAGGGAGCATCGTATGATCAAGAAACAACAGGGAGCATCTTGTGTGACTTGCGTGTAAAATAAAATCTTCTCTTTGACTTGAAATTTACAAAAGCAACTAAGAATAAGATGGCTTCTGTAGTAGCAGAATCACTAGGTTCACTGTGAAGTGTTTCTGTTAAGTAGATTTAAACTTCATGGCTCCAAAAGAAAATATACTTAAACTTCATAATGAAATTAACACTTTCATATGAAATTAGGGAAAAAGAATTCATTCTTGGGCTTTAACTTTTGATGTTGCTTGATCTGTACTCTGTAGCTAGATTTGCTTTTGTGCTTGTCCCTTTATACTGAAGTTCTCCCTCAGCTTATATTTGTATTTATTATTTGGATGTTTTTTCAAGTAATCCTTAACGAGATCATCCTACTTTTGCCTTCAAAAAATATATAATTGGCAAAATATTACATGCAGTGCATTGTACAAACCATGTACGGATATGAATACATCTTTTATGCTGTAACACTCCAGAGATATCCTTCCACCTCCACCTCCACCCCACCCTCTCCCACCAGCAGCACTGATGATGCCATCACCTTTCCTGTACAGTTATTACATGCTAGTTTAGCCTTTCTTTTTTTCTTTCTGAACAATTGGAAAATATTATTTAAAAGGAAAGAATGATAATCAATTGTTATTAATCATCATAGAATGGAAGGAAATTGTGAAATACATATAAATGCTAACTAATAGCTATTTATCTTTCAGAAAAAGAAAACTGCAATGTTGCAACCAAATGAATATGACTGTAAACGAAAAACGCAATAGCAGCAGGAAAACTAAATAACATAAAGTACACAAAACTAAAGAGCAATTAAAAGAAATAGAGATATGTTAATGGCTTGATTTTTGCTAGTTCAATAACGGATTCAGATAGTAACACTTTGATCATCACTACCTCCATGCACCCATTTAGACTCTCACCATAGATCACAATGATAGATAAGTGTGGCGGTTATAGACATGTTACCCGCTCAACAAATGTGTCCATTGCGTGCAACCTCAAAGGTGTGGGTTGAGATTTCAAATTCGTTTTGAGATTTTTAGATGCAAAAACCATTACTCACTAACAAGCTCAGTTAAAGTAGGACCATAAGTGTTAGCATCGTATAGAACATTTCAGAAACAAGTCAAGACTAATCCATGCTCCACTAATCTTAGCACATGGGGTTTCATAGCTAAGTTCTTGTCCTAATTAGTAACATACAATCTAAGTTTGCATCTCCAAAATCCTACAACTTCACTTCTGACATTCTGTCCTAATTGATGCTGTCCTTTACGCTCATACAAAATGTTAATTATTTTATAAGGAGCTCCTTGAAAAAATTATCAAACATCAGCACAATGTATGCCAAGCAAATTGCAGTCAAGCATAAAGAATGCATCTGCATATGGTGAATAAAATCACAAGTACCTACTGCAAATTTTAAATTTCCTTCTTCTTTTTTTGGGACAGCCTAATGATAGACTCATGGAGGAACCAAGTCATTTACAAGAACTTGTGGTGCAAATTAGAAAATTCATTGCTGACTGCAACTGTGCATGAACAAAATGATTTTTAGCCAAAATAAAAACATACTAGTACTAGAAATTTAACAAATGATACTATTGTTATTACAAAGGTAGTGGAAGGTTATTTGGTGAAAATTTGCTATTCATTGCCTGAAAAGGCAAATGAAACTGCAAGGAAGATAATTAAGGTAAATATCAAGGTACCAAAGTTCTCGAGACTTACAGTTTTAGAGCATGAATCTTAATGCTGCCCCCTGATCCACCTCCTCCTTTAAGTCCTCCTTCACCTCCTTCAGCAATGACAGATCCATTAACATAGAGGATATCATTCACTTTAAGCATGATTCGACCTCCTCCACATCCTCCATATTTCATGTCAGCTGATGTGCTGCCACCTTTACTTCCATAGCTCCATGGATCAGACAATGTAGACCATGCATAACCATCCCCACCCCAATTTGTCTGGTTATTTTTCAAACAGGATGCACCACGTCCTCCATGTCCTCCACCAGCTCCATCATAAGTAGATGGTGTACCACTGGTCTGGGCAGGTGGTGGTCCACCTAAAGATGTTGTATTTATAGATGAATGATGTTCTAGGTTGATGCTAGCGGCTTCAATAGCTACAGAACCAGCAACTATGGTGGCATATGGGCCGAGTTTAACATTGCCTGTTACATTAATGGTTAGTGAACATCCTTTGATAAGGCACTGTATTGTAACATCAGCTGAAACTTCAAGGTTTCCAGCTCCAGATATACATAGATCACCATCCAACTGCAGGTCTGAATATAGTGTGCAGGATGAGTTCAATGAGCCAACACCTTCCAAATCATCACATGACACAGAATTTTTTTCAGAAACTAAAGAAGATTCTTCCTTGTAGCAATATGGGATTCCCTCAGAATTCTCATTCAAAGATAACCCAAGATGACTCTGAAACACATATTGTGATTCCAAGCTACTGACTGAGCAATGCCAGAGACTAAGAAATAGCACAAAAATAAAGACTTTTCCTGAAAGAGTGTGCCAATAGGTGTGACCATCATTCAGCACTGGATGCATGACCTTTCTGTATAACCTGTGATGAACAAATTATCTCCCATCATACATACAGCACTGCATGTCACGCATGGGAACCCTGTAATCTAGTTGTTTCAAGCATGCTTGACTGGGTTAATGAAATCAGTCAAGTACTGTAAACTGTATACCCAGGCATTGCGCATTAACTGCACCCTAGTTAGAGAAAACCAGTTCTCAATCAGCATAGAATTTCTGCTAAAGATGCAGATGGCTAATTAGTACATAGGATCCATGTAAAATGCACAGGAAGATGGATAAATAAAAGCAAAATCACCGGCAGCCAATGTTTTTTCAAGTCTAGCTTGCACCTTGCCTGAAGGGGGAGGGAAAGGCTGCATCTTGCAGTTTGCCAATAAATAATCAAATTGGTTTGAAGCAAACGGTGGTTTAATTAGAAGTCAAGGTAAAGGAAGTCCAGTTAGGAGAACTCTAGTTCTAGGAAGCCCACTAACGCTGTTTGATAGAAATTTATTTATTTATTATATTAATGAGAAGCACAACACTGGTGACTTCCCTTTGTTTTGATAGTGAAGTGGGGGTACTCAATTTATTCATATATTTTAAGCCAAGGATGTAAAAGAACACTACTTATAGGAGTTCTAGCTCCCCACATCCGCACTGTCTTTCAAGCATTATTTACTCTCTAAATCAAAACCATCGTTAATCTCTCACACCCCTTGCTTAATGGAATTAAAACAGCAGTTACAATGATTTTTATGGTGGTAGAACAAAACAGCATTTTATGATTTATATTCATCTAAAAGCACAAAAAACATGGATGAGCTTAATCACTGATCAATAATAAGTTTTATAGAAAAAAGAATCAAAACTAGCAACAAATATACAAATACGAAATTAATAAGAACAGAAAGAATGCCAATTGGAACCAAAAAAAAAAAGAGCCACGCATCTCAATTAAAAATCAAATCTCGACCAGGAGCTGAGCTCTGCTGGATTAAATTAATCCATGTGTAAATCACACAAAAAAAAATCCCACGAAAATGTCAATTTCCCTTGTAAAGCAAAAAATGCAATCTATTCCACCTATAGCTATCACGAGATCCTTCCATTTCCAGAATATCACACTCCAGGCCTCGCAGCTCAACGTCGAACTTAAATTCCACAACCACTAGAAGAACAGCAAATCTCGCCAAATTCGCCTGAAATCGAGGAAAATGCAATCACACAAACTCGGATAAATTTATAAAAAAAACACTATGACGATCGGAAATTCTACTGCAACAAAACCCCCAGAACCGCCGACCCGGACGAATCACACGACAAGCACGGAAACAAAGAGAAAACGACCGATTGCTGGGAGAATCGTCACCTTCCGCGGCCGCCAGTTTGTATCGACGAAACAGCAAAAAGAGAAGCAAATCAAAGAGAGGAGTATTGAGGAATGAGGGGAAAGCGAGAGCGAGGGCAAGGAGAAACAGAAACCTCTGCTTTCGCTTTCGAATGGGAGGTGATGGAAACCTTTGTTAACATGTCTCTGCCCGGTTCCCGTCTCCACATGAAGACGTACGGAGCGATTTGATTTGTTTTGTAGTTGTATATAGGGAAGTCCTGTTGATCGACTAGTGTCGTCCAATTTGGGAGTGGTCGCCGCCCCACTGGTCTCTTGCTTGGCTGTAACCTGTCACCTGTACACCATACGGTTGGGTTTTCTGTTCTCTATATTTTTATTTGGAAAATTCTAAATTACACGCAGTGTCGTCACAAGTTTTTTTTTCTATTCCGTTAAAAAGATCGGTTTGGAAATATGGTGAGGAATTGGTAGACATGGAAAACG